>SJYA01008390.1:0-16164 GCA_006410615.1 Neotragus moschatus
CAGCTATTCTGAGAGTAGCGGGCTCACTGCCCAGGAAGATGTAATGGGCATGAGTGACCTCGGGGAGAGCCAGGCTGAGAGCTTCCCCAACAAGGGGGACAGGGGGAAAAACTCAGCCTGAGTGGTCACACCATAGTCCATGAGAGCAGAGGGGACCCAGCCCCTCGGTGCATCCACTGAAGTCTTCCCTTCAGAGGCCTCAGTGACCATGTTGCTGATCCCACTGGTCAGTTCTCAGTCCTCAGCCAGCAGCAGCATTCGCTCTCTCTGGCCCTCACCCTCCTCTTCCTTCACTGCCCTCCCAGAGTCCGCACTCGCTTGCCTGAATGGCCGCCTTAGTTTAACAGCTGACCTCTGTGCTGCCCATCCTCGGGCTTGCATGTCATCTGATCTGCACCCAGCAGCCCCCGACCATAGCACCCTCAGCATCACTCCCACGCCCTGCAGAGTAGCCAGATGTCTGCCACCCACCAGGCTTCCCCTTTCCCCGAAGCTCAGCTCGGAAAATATTATCATTATTTTGTTTAATATCGCAACCCTCATGCTGGCTTCAGGGGCTGGCAGTCAGTAGGGGCTGGAGGGGCTCCACCCATGAAAGTCCGCAGGTGGGAGGCAGAGTAAACACATGTTTCTGGTGGTCCAGGAGCTTCTCCCTCCTTCTGCCTCCCGTGCCCTCACTCAGGAGCCTTCAGGAGTCCCTCAGAGCCTACACCATCAAATCCAGCACCTTTGTCCAGTCTTTAAGGCTGGACTTTTCACAGTCAGAATCCCACACACCATTTCACCTCTATACTCCTTCTCCTGGCTTTTCANGCTTCTCCCTCCTTCTGCCTCCCGTGCCCTCACTCAGGAGCCTTCAGGAGTCCCTCAGAGCCTACACCATCAAATCCAGCACCTTTGTCCAGTCTTTAAGGCTGGACTTTTCACAGTCAGAATCCCACACACCATTTCACCTCTATACTCCTTCTCCTGGCTTTTCATTTCTTGGGCACCACACTTGTTGCTGTTTCCTTCACATTCCCATTTCTGCTCTTGTGCTGGTTGGCTCCCTCATGGAACAGGGGTCATTTTCCAGCCAAGTATCCCCTCACCCTTGTTATGTAACTGAGTCCTACCTGCTCTGGGAAACCACTCCAGAGTCACTCTGCCCTGTGCTTTGGGTGGTGTTCGGGTGGGGCACAGGTCTTGGGCCAGCTTTGGCCTTACGTTTCCCTGACACAGTGATTCATTTAGAGATGGGCCCAGGCCCAGGCAGAGCTTGTGAAATGCAGCTCGACTAGAACATGCTAGAACAGAGACATGAAACTAAAGCCAGGGGGGTGTGAGGTCTAGGACTGCTCCTCCATCAACTCGAACTTCAGAAGGGGAGATGACATCAGTGAGCGAGCAGATCCTGGGGTCAACGCCAAAGTCCCAGAATCAAGGCCTGGCTGAAGGACATCCCAAGCCTGCACTTGACAGTGACATGAACCAATGGATGTCTTTTCAGTTTGGGGTGGTGGTCTTCTGGTACCTGCGGCCTGTGGATGCCCGACGGATGTGCCCTGCTGGTTGCTCCATGTCTGCCACGGTCGGCATCCTCCCTGTGCGCCGATACGTCACTGAGAAACCTTTCCCAGGGAGCCCCTGAGCCACAGTGCCGTCTCTTCCTGAGCTTCTAAAGCATCACTGCTTTCTCCCACCTGCCAGCTGCTGCTGCTGCTAAGTTGCTTCAGTCATGTCGGACTCCGTGCGACCCTAGAGACGGCAGCCCACCAGGGTCCCCTGTCCCTGGGATTCTCCAGGCAAGAACACTGGACTGGGTTGCCATTTCCTTCTCCAATGCATGAAAGTGAAAAGTGAAAGTGAAGCCGCTCAGTCATATCCGACTCTTAGTGACCCCATGGACTGCAGCCTACCAGGCTCCTCCGTCCATGGGATTTTCCAGGCAAGGGTACTGGAGTGGGGTGCCACTGCCTTCTCCGCCAACCTCCCAGAGCCACCTGCAAAACCCAGAGCCTGGCAGACAGTGCTCAGAACAAAATTTTTGGCTGGACGGAATGGAGGCTAGGAGGACATGAGCCAAAGTAAAGTAGACAAGACTGGAAGTCAGGTTTCTGTAATTTAATCTGCATTTAGGGAATTGAGGTCAGAGATGAAGGAATAAGATACCAAGCCCTTTGGGCTGCAGTCTGAAGCGGGTGTAGGAGGCAGGAAAGAGGACACAGAAAACAATGACAGATGGGCTGTGATACATGCAGTGGCAGGGTGCTCCAGGGAGGGGCTGGGGCAGAGGCCATCTCTGGCCAGATGGTGAGGTTCAAGAGGCTTCCAGGAATAGCCAGCCCCAGGGCTAAGAGTGAAAACAAGCATTGTACAGACAGTTCCACTGGAGACAGTTATCAAAGTTGAATTGCCCTGAATTGAAAATTCGGGGACTACATGTGGCAAAACTTAAATATCAACTGTGGGGAGGTGATGAGGAGCCAGAAAAGTAAAAAGGGGATGCTCAGAGGTGCTTTTGGAAAAAAAAAGTCTGGCAGTAGGATAATCAGAGAGTCCACAAGCCCCACGTGGAGAGAGATGCTGAGTTTGAGCTCTAAGAAGGGTAGCAGGGGTGGGGAAGCCGGGACAGGGTTCAGTGGTGCCAGAGGGGTCAGACATCAGAGCTCTCTCCCTGTGGGGGAGAGAAAGGAAGGGGCTGAGGGTGTGTCCCCTGTATCTGCCTAAGGGGATAAGGGGATGGGGTGGATGGTTGTGTCCTGAGCAGAGGCAGGGAAATCAGGACATGGGCGTGGTTCAGGCAGAGGTGCTGAGAGACTGCTGTGGGGAGATTGGGGGTCTGGAGGTAGGCGAGAGCTCTGAGCTTAGCGATGGTTGTGGAAACCAAATGAGGGGTTGAAATCACCCCAGGGTGGAGGTGCAGAGGGGAGAGGAGGGCAGGGAGGAGGGGCCTTGCATATCTCCTCCATGAAAGGCCACCCTTCTCTAGAGCTGCTCTGTCCAATACAGAAGCCACACAGCTATTGAGCACTCAGTGTGAAGGGTTGAAAAGTACAGACCAGATTTTGGAGGGAAAAAGAAATGTAAAAATATTTCATTAATACTTTTGTATGACTCCCTGTTGAAATGCTAATATTTTAGATACATCAGGACAAATAAAATACAGTAGAAAAATGAATTTCACGTTTCTTTTTACTTTTAAAAACGTGTCAGCTAGGAGATGAAAAATTACATGTGTGGCTTGCCTCATATGGCTATCAGATGACACTGTTCTAGACTCTGAATCCCACAGGGTGAGTATTGAGGAAAACAAGCAAAGCGGAGTGGGAGGGTGGAGACCAATATTTGCAAGATGCTACATGACTCATTGTAACCGAGGTCTACACTGCGTGAGATTTGTCATGGCATGTATTATCCCCCAAACTGAGTTGCCCACAGATATTTCCCCTTCCTTGGACTTCCTGTGAGAGGCGAGTTATGCAGCAGCATCTGCTGTGAGAGATGGTGTTTTCGAGAGAGAAGTATCAGCCTGTGAGGGGATCAGAAGGATGCCAAAGAGCAGGGAGGACAAGCAGGACAGAGGAGGGGGGTGGTCTGGGGCTTGAGAGGGGCGGGTGAGAGGAAGCAGAGACCCAGGGGAGCCCCCCCAGCCAGACTTCAGCAGCCTGGACAGAGCTCAGTCCACAGGCCGCAGGCGGTAGCGGAATCGCACCTCATGGCTGGGCTGTGTGGTGCCAAAGCCCCAGCGCTGGGGGTCCACGGGTGGTACAGGTGTGTCAGGATCCACCAACTCCAGGTCAAAGTACATGACCATGAGCAGGATAAAGAGCTTCATCTCGTTGAGGGCCAAGAACCTCCCAGGGCAGATGGAGACACCTGAGCCCCACGGCATGGTATAGTGGCGGATCTTCTTTCCTGCCTTGTAGAAGTCTACTTTTCGGCTGCCGCTGGCCGTGAGGAAACGATCGTACCTGAAGGCGGTGGGCTCGGGGTGGATGTCGGGGTCCATGTGCACTGAGAGATAAGGGAAGAGGGCCAGGATGTCTCCACTGCGGAGCAGGTACTCCTGCCCACTGGCCATCTGCAGGATCTGGTCATCGTTCACCACCCTGAGGAGGGTGGGCGAGGCCCTCAGCCGCAGTGTCTCTTCCATCACACTGTCCAACACCGGCATGCGGTGCAGGGCACTGAACTTGAAGGACTGCTTAGCCTCCAGCCTGACCTCTCCCAGGAGCCGGGTGGCCTCCTCCCTCACAGCCTGCATGGCCTCTGGGTGCTTCAGGAGGAACAAGAGGGCCCAGAAAGAGGTCGGCCCTGTGTTACCCTGGGAGGCCCAGAGCATCATGAAGTTGAACTTGTCCTGCATGGCTGGGGAGACGCCCTGCTCCCTCAGAAACTGAAGCATGTAGGTGATCCAGTTGCTTACGCCGTACTTCTCCAGGTTGTGTTCCACCGAGAGTTCCTTATGGAAGAGACGCTGGAGCCGGCCCACTTCCAGCCACTCCCGGGGCCCCAGCAGGGAGTAAACAAACCTGGGGAACAGGCGGTCGTACTTGCGAAACTCCAGGAATAACTCCTCTGCCTGCAGCAGGTCCTGCTCCTTGTCCTTTGTGTAGCCGAACAAGCTGAGATAGCCAGCCTTGAACAAGATGTTGTAGCAGAAGTGAAAGAGGCCATCCTCACGCCAGTGGTGGGTGTCCAGACTGGGGCCTATGGGCCCCAGCATAACCAAGCACAGGGTGTCTAACATGACTTTGTTGAGCTCCTCCAAGCCTTCCCCCATGAGATGCTTGGTACTGGCTGAGTGTATCATCCTGTAGTCTCCCTGCACAGAGCGGTATCCAAATACCTTTAGCACCAGTTTTTGCGCATACTCCACGAAGTCTAGCTTCCTCTGCGCATCCTTGAGGATGGGGCCAAAAGACAGAGGGTCCATGACAAAGGTGAAGTATTGGCCCCCTAGCTGTACCGTGAATATGTCCCCATGTTTAGCCTGCATGTTCCTCAGAAATTCGAACATATTCTTCCGGAAAGCCATAGCATGGCCCAGCCAGGGCACAGGGCCTTTATCCAGAGGGGGCTCCTTGGGTCTTCGTTGCCGGAGCAGCCCCTGCAGGCACAGGTATCCCACAATGGCCACTAGCAGGGCTCCCAGCACCGGACCCCAGAGCACCATGACTGATCTCGTCCAGGTTGAGCTCTGGATGTTCTGTTCTCTGCGTGCCAGAGGGTTTGGGAGGACACAGTGGGGATAAAAAGGTCTTCCCACCTGGACCTTGCCCTGTGGCTGCAAGTTACCATAAATAAACCTGGTGAGACAGTACCCAAGAGCAAATCCTTCCCCTAGATTCTGTTAAGACCTAATTATATGAGAGGAGCAGGTGGGAGGGAGCAGGAAGAAGGCCAGAAGGAAGCCTCTTGCTATGGTCACAGCCCCCACATGAGCTTCAGGCTTTGTTGCAGCCTTTCCTGACACAGCTCCACCATTTTCTCTGCCAAGACTTTCTTTGACCCAACCCTCACCCTTGTGACTTACTGACCACTCACTCCTTTATTTACTCTTGACTTCATATATGTGTTAATTTGCTAGTTCCTTCAACAGCGATGCACCAAGTACTTACTAAGTTCCACATCCACCTCCTCCTGATTCTTTAAAAGACCCACAGAATCTCCCAAACAGAGGCTCCTTCAAGCACAGGCTCAGACTTGAGTCTCTGACTTTCTCACCAACTGGCTTGCACACTTCTCTACCAAGAAATACAGAGTGTGAATCATGGAATTATGAAATGTCAGAGATGATAAGGGCTTCAAACCAACTGCTTTACTTCACAAGAAGGATCTTGGTTCAGAGTGTAGCAGGGACTTTTTGTGACAGTGGCCCTGGCTTGGATGAGGTGAGTTAACCATTTTCTAGGGACCTTAGTGACATGTCAGGCCAAGACCCTGTCAGCAGGCCCAAGAAGGAGAAAACTACTGTTGACTCTTAAGACTTTAGTTCAGCAGCCTAGCTCATTGTTGCAATATGTGAGGTTCAGACTGAATTCAACCAGTTGTGACAACCCTCAAGTTACTCTTTAACTTCTGAAATGACCTGCAAACAGGGACTTTGTCTCTTCAGATGATCATACGATTTGAGTGAGCTGTGTGCAGCTCCTCCCAGCAGGGAGTTGAAAATATCCACACTCAGCATCCACGAAGTCCTCTCTGGTTGCTCAGGGCAACCACAGCAAGTACTCAGCTCCAACAACTCTCCCCATCCTTAGGATATTGTCAGAAAGGGAATTCCCTGATGGCCCAGTGATTAGGACTCAGTGATTTTATTGCTATGGCCTGGGTTCAGTCCCTGGTCAGGGAACTAAGACCCCACAGGCTGAGGCTCTGCCAAAAAAAGAAAAAGGTCAGAAACTGTGGGTCAAGTCCAAAGAGCTGAACTTTGTCCCTTAGTATTTTTTTGTATTTGGGAATTTTTTATTTTTTGTCATACCATTTGATGTGTGGGATCTGTTTCCCTACCAGGGATTAAACCCATGCTGCTGTTTGGGAGCTTGGCGTCTTAGTGACTGGACCAACAGAGAAGTCCCTGTCCCTCAGTTTTTAATGGATGGCAGCCCCACCTTGCTTCTCAGCAGTAAAGAACCTACCTGGGTCAGTAAGATCCCTTGGAGAAGGAAATGCCAAGCCACTCCAGTTTTCTTGCCTGGAAAAATGCCATGGATAGTCCATGGGGTCACAAATGAGTCAGACACTACTTAGCAACTATACAACAACCACCACTACCTTACGTTCATTCTTTCCTTCATTTATTCATTCTCTCATTCATTTATTCATTCATTCACTCACACCCACTCATCCATTCATTTCCTCCTTTCTTGGAACAGCCCTGTCTATCCACTCAACAGATACTTAGTGTGCACTTAAACAAGAAATTTTGCTGCAATCCTAAATGAGACTGACCTGGTCCCTGCCCTCTTGGAGTTTATGGCTTCCACCGAAGAAGCATGTTATCACAATTGTGTTAAAGGCTACAAAGAAGGGCAGAACAGGAAGGAGGGTGGGGAATCAGGGAGGTTCCACTGATCAGGAGGTCATTAGGGGAGGACAGCAAGACCAGGTAAATGTGTGCTGTGTGTAAGGATATACGGAACATTCTTCTAAAGCAAGTGGCGGGGTCATCTCAAGAGGGCCAGTGTGGCCAGAGTGTTCAGAGCAGGAGTTTCCAGCTCAGTGCGAATTTGAGTTCTGATCCATCACCATTGCACTGAATTCTTCTCATGCCAGCAGGTCCAGCCACCCTTGTGTATGGGACCAGCCCACCAGGGCCGCTGAAGGGTGGCCTGTCCCAGGGTATTGGCCCAGGTGCTGCCCTCCCAACCCTCTGGAGTGGCTGGGACCCAGCGGTCCAGAGTGCGCACCGCAAGCCTATGGTGAGTCTCAGCCTTACAGAGTCTGGCCGCAGCTCCAGGGCAGGGTGGGGGCGGCATCACAATGGATTTGCAGGGCAGTCTGGGAGCCTTGGAGTACAGAATGAAGCAGGGCAAAGGCTAATAGAGTTTTGCCAAGAGAAAGCACTGGTCATAACAAATACCCTCTTCCAACAACACAAGAGAAGACTCTACGCATGGACATCACCAGATGGTTAATACCAAAATTAGGTTGATTATATTTTTTGGAGTCAAAGATGGAGAAGCTCTATACGTAAGTCAGCAAAAACAAGACTGGGAGGTGACTGTGGCTCAAATGATGTACTCCTTAGTGCCAAATTCAGACTTAAACTGAAGAAAGTAGGGAAAACCACTAGACCATTCAGGTGTGACCTAAGTCAAATCCCTTATGATTATACAGTGGAAGTGACAAATAGATTCAAGGAATTAGATCTGATAGAGTGCCTGAAGAACTATGGACAGAGGTTTGTGACATTGTACAGGAGGCAGTGATCAAGACCATCGCCAAAAAAGAAATGCAAAAGGCAAAATGGTTGTCTGAGGAGGCCTTACAAATAGCTGAGAAGAGAAGCAAAAGGCAAAGGAGGAAAAGGAAAGATACCCATTTGAATGCAGAGTTCCAAAGCATAGCAAGGAGAGATAAAGCCTTCCTCAGTGATCAATGCAAAGAAATAGAGGAAAACAATAGAGTGGGAAAGACTAGAGATCTCTTCAAGAAAATCAGAGATACCAAGGGAATATTTCACGCAAAGATGGGCTTGATAAAGGACAGAAATGGTATTGACCTAACAGAAGCAGAAGATATTAAGAAGAGGTGGCAAGAAAACACAGAAGAACTATACAGAAAACATCTTCATGACCCAGATAAGCCTGATAATGTGATCACTCACCTAGAGCCAGACATCCTGGAATGTGAAGTCAAGTGGGCCTTAGAAAGCATCACTACGAACAAAGCTAGTGGAGGTGATGGAATTCCAGTTGAGCTATTTCAAATCTTGATAGATGATGCTGTGAAAGTGCTGCACTCAATATGCCAGCAAATTTGGAAAACTCAGCAGTGGCCACAGGACTGGAAAAGGTCAGTTTTCATTCCAATCCCAAAGAAAGGCAATGCCAAAGAATGCTCAGACTACTGCACAATTGCACTCAATCTCACACGCTAGCAAAGTAATGCTCAAAATTCTCCAAGCCAAGCTTCAACAGTACATGACCTGTGAACTTCCAGATGTTCAAGCTGGATTTAGAAAAGGCAGAGGAATTAGAGACCAAATTGCCTACATCTATTGGATCATTGAAAAAGCAAGAGAGTTCCAGAAAAACATCTACTTCTGCTTTATTGACTATGTGCCGGGAGCCAGCACGAGGAGTCTCGCCCATGGCAAAGGTCATGAGGTTAAGGGGTCCGACAGGCAAAGGTGAGTTGGGCCTTAAGGGAGCCTCGCTGAATTTTCTTGAGCATCCACCCCCAAAACCAGTCTGCCTGCCGTACTGCATTATGCTTTCACCAACTCTTCTGACATAATAGGGGGCTAACTATGACCACCTTTCTCTGGAAAACGTTAACTTAGAGCTCCAGTTAGCGGTCTCCTGCCTGTAAAAGGAGTGTTTCAGCACAAACCCCTGTNATTTTCTTGAGCATCCACCCCCAAAACCAGTCTGCCTGCCGTACTGCATTATGCTTTCACCAACTCTTCTGACATAATAGGGGGCTAACTATGACCACCTTTCTCTGGAAAACGTTAACTTAGAGCTCCAGTTAGCGGTCTCCTGCCTGTAAAAGGAGTGTTTCAGCACAAACCCCTGTGATGGCTCTCTAACTTGCCTTACCCGGACTTTTACAACTACACATGTAATTGTTTACAGCTCCCCAACTGAGAGGCACAGGAAGCCTAAAACATAGAGCTTTTCAAAGAGTTAAAAGTTATTAGAGTAGTGCTGGTGTNAAAAACCCCTCTGATGGCTCTCTAACTTGCCTTACCCAGATTACAACTACGCATGTGATTATCTACAGCCCCCCAACTGTGAGAGGCACAGGAAGCCTAAAACATAGAGCTTTTCAAAGAGTTAAAAGTTATTAGAGTAGTGCTGGTGTAAGATTTCACTGTTGAGCCAATGCTTGTTGCTAAGTTCCCATATCTCTTATCCACTGTGCACCTGGGAGTACATTTGTTAACATAGTTAGAATGTAAGAAAAACAAAATAGTAGCCTTGAAACTGACCACATCAGACTTTTGAGCTAATTGGTTCTTTCTTTGTTGTAACTTACTGAACCTTTGCTTCGTGAAAATGTAACTTTGTTTGATACTTTCTGAGGCTGACATAGATTAGAAATATAAAGAAAAAACACTTCAAGGGAAAATAAGTTTTCTGGTTGAGCAGCCTTTATCAAAAGAGGGTCTTAAGATGTTCACAGGCCTCCAAGGCCAGAAGATAATGTACACAACATCATTTGTGGAAAAGGTATAAAAGTCCTTTAAAAAATAAAGTTATTGGGCCTCGCTTACTGAAGCAGCTTGGTCTCCTTGTGTCTTCTTTACTCTATATTCTGGCTGAATTCCCATCTGGGGCATGAAGGCTCACCATGTCTACTTACTCGCCCTGGCTTTTAAGACCCACGTGAGAGGAAGTCCAAGGCGGGGCACCCTCCACTATTCAAACGGGCACCGGTGGCCTGATGTAGATGGTGCAAACCTCTTGTCTCGAGGTTTTATTAGTTCTCCACGTAAACCAAGTTATTCAGCCTCTTTTCTCCACTAATTTTCCTACTACACTATTCTTTTCTAATCTAATCTTATACTTCTAATTAAATAAATTTCTCCTCGCCGACTCTGTCCACCCTTCGAATTCCCTGGATCCACCGGGGCTGGACCCCANGGTTTTATTAGTTCTCCACGTAAACCAAGTTATTCAGCCTCTTTTCTCCACTAATTTTCCTACTACACTATTCTTTTCTAATCTAATCTTATACTTCTAATTAAATAAATTTCTCCTCGCCGACTCTGTCCACCCTTCGAATTCCCTGGATCCACCGGGGCTGGACCCCAACATTAGAGAAATCCAGTTCCATTTCTTGCATCTGAGTGTTCCTGAGATGGTGGCGGACTGAGATTCCTACTCACATGCTGGTTTAGTGCTGACGATTTTAATAGAGATTTATATTTGAGGTTTCAACATTTCTTGAGGACCTCTCTGCACTAGATCTTTCAGGGATAATAGATGAATAAAGATAGAACAGAATGTACTATAAGAGGTGCTCCAGAAAGGTTGCAAAGGCAGTGCTACAGAAGCAGGAAGACCTTGAGCAGGCCTCCCAGTCCTTGCAGACTCTGGGCAAGGTTTTCTGAGGTGTGAGTGAAGGATTGAGGCACTTCTGGTAGGACTGCCTTTGTGAGCAGAGTCTGAGAAACAAAGAAATGGTGGGAAGGATGGAGGCAGTAGGAAAACAGTGATGGCACCTAACAATGTCCCCTCTCTGGTTCTGTGTTGGAGGAGACATGACAATGGTGGATATTTCAGGCAGAACAGCCAGTGTGTGTGGACACCTGTTGTGCTTGAGGGAGAGGTTTTTGGTGAGCCATTCTGCATGGACAGTAAGAAGTCATCAGGATGAAAGATGAGGGCTGACTCTCCTGAAGTCCCCTGTCCTGCTTGACTGGGGAATCAAGGAAACTTCCTTGGACTGGAATCAGCCCAGATCTGTATACCCCTATCATTGCCAAAGGCTTAGGACTGGTCTGCTCAGCTGCTTGACACATCTCGGTTTTCTCTCTTCCACTTATTCTCTATGTCACTACAAAACTGGCCTTTGCCCTTGGAAGATGCCATCAAATAAACTCTCCTTCAGGTCTATGAAGACCAAATCCAAGTGGTCAGCAGGAGTGGGGGGACTGAAGGACCTCTAGGAAGGTCCCTTGAAGGTATTTTTTCAGCACCTATTGAGGATTCTTTCTCTAAGGCTGTAGACATATGAAGCTGGGCTGGAGTTTCTGTAATGATTTTCGGTGATGCTTGGATTAATGAGTGAAGTGAGTGAAAGTTGCTCAGTTGTGTCCAACTCTTTGCGAACCCATGGACTTAGTTCATGGAATTCTCCAGCCCAGAAGGCTGGAGTGGGTAGCCTTTCCCTTCTCCAGGGTATCGTCCCAACCCAGGGATCGAACCCAGGTCTCCCACATTGCAGGCGGATTCTTAACCAGCTGAGCCACAAGGGAAGCCCAAGAATACTGGTGTGGGTAGCTTATCCCTTTTCAGGGGATCTTCCCAACCCAGGAATAGAACCACGGTCTCCTGTATAGCAGGTGGATTCTTTACCAACTAAACTATGTACCAAGTAGACTGAAGCACATGGTGAGAAGGTCATTTCCTTTTCAAGCAATTTTCAAGCCTTCAAGCTCTGTAAGTGTTTGTTCGCCATACCTGCAAACCTGTAGCTTTCTTTGGTGCTCACAGAAGGCAAGAGTTTCTGGCATGAATATCATAACTTTGCTTTGTTTTTGGAAATCTTTCAGTGATTGCCGTCCTTTGTTTATGGCAGGAGACACTGATTTTCCACTTACAGTAGTCATACTGAGTTTATTTTAGAACAAATTTAAATTAAAATGTACCATATTTAAAAAATAATCAGCAACTATATTATTATATACAGTATCTGTGCATGTGCTCAGTTGTGTCCAACTCTTTGCAACCCTATGGAGTGTAGCCTGCTAGGCTTCTCTGTCCGTGGAATTTTCCAGGCAAGAATACTGGAATGGGTTGCCATTTCCTACTCCATATATGTATATAGTATAGAAAATACATAAATATGGTAAAAATTGGAAAGTTGGTGACTGATGATTGAAGTTTGAGGAAACTCAGACTTAAAATTTTGGTCCCAGTGAGAACCCTGCCCTCAGGGTTTTAATGGAGTGGTGTGATATATCTGCATTGGAAACCTGACTTTGTAAGGCCCTCTTTGGGACTTATTACCTAAATGACCTTGAGCTGATTTCAAAGCCTTGGTTTCATTAGCAATAAAATGAGAATGTCCTGCCACCTGCCTTGTGGGGTTGCTGCATGGATTAAATAATATAAAGTACAACCAAGTAGAGGCTGAACACAGAGCCTGCTGCATAGGAAACACTAACGTGAGCAATTACGTTTTTTATTGTTAGAAAAGCACTCTTTAAATGCTGAGGTGCTATCCGACAGTCCATGGACGTGTATACAATGTGCGTGTACTTTACATTCCTTTTCATTGGTGAGTTTTAAGAGCATGAAGTGAAACCAAGAGGCCCTGGGTATGGAGAAAAGTAGATTTCTGACCATCTCCTGTACTATTTTGCATCACTGTTCCTAATTGTCCTTGCTTCTCTGAACCAATACCTTTTGGCAGGTAACTTTGTAATTTCTCCCACTAAAGGAGAAGTATATGTCCCCTTGTCCTTAATTTTGGGCTTGGTCATTTGACTTGTTTTGGCCAACAAAGGATACCAGTAGATATCTGGTGGAGGCTTAGCATGAGCTTGTGTGCTTGGGCATGGCCTCTTGTACCTCTGCACTTGCCATGCTAACAATGTGCCCTGGTTAGCTTGCTGGTCCACGTGGAGCCAAGTCTAGCTAGGCCCAGTCTTGTTTAGTTGCTCAGGCATGTCCGAATCTTTTGCAAGCCCGTGGACTATAGCCTGCCAGGCTCCTTGGTCCATGGGATTTTCTGGACAAGTTTGCTGGAGTTGATTGCCATTTCCTTCTCCAAGGCCCTGTCTAGACCAGCCAATCCCCACCCAGCAGCAAGAGCAAGATTAATGGTTATCTTTAAAGCCACTGAGATTTGGGCTGTTTTGCTAGGCATCACAGTTGTGGCACTTAGATGCTGATGACCCCTGTTATGTACCAGCTCAAGTGCTTTTACTTAGGCTTTTTAATTTGATCCTCCAACATCCCCATTTACTAGTGAGGAAACTGAGACTTCATAAGCCCTCTGGTCCAAGATCACACAGAAAGGAAAAAGCAGAGCTTGGAAGCAACTGTATTCTGTCTGATTCCCAGAACATCTCTTTCCATTACATCATGAAGAAAGGGGTGGGAGGTGGTGGAATGCCATGTGACTGGCTTCACAGCTGTGCTTCAATCTGGGCCTGTCTATAGTCATCCCTGAGACCACGCTGGCCAATATCATAAATCTAGGGTTGTGACATCACGGGATGACTCAGGCAGGAGGTGGCAGGACAGGGAAGCCCTGGTGAAGGGCTGGTCGGTATAAACCTCAGTCTAAATAGGAACAGGGCGGTAACATTAGTAGACAGGGTTGGGCCACAGAATTGGGTGGTTTGGGTCAAATAATGACTTGAAATTTATTTTGGAAAATATTTTCCCAAGTGTCTCACTGAGCCCTGTGGGAATGAAAAAAATCAATGGGGAAAGCCAGGCGGGAAGGCTGACAGAATGGGAAGGCATGGTCAGCAGGGCCTGACTGCATAAAGTTCAGGGCATCAGACGTTCCTGGAGGCAAACTCTGGCTACAGATCTCTTCCTCCAATTCCCCTGCCCTGTGAGTTGCTGCAGACTCAATCCCAAAGCTCTCTGTTCTTTAGTGATTACAATAACAACAAATGTTTACTGAGCTCATAGGAAGTGCTAGGCACTGTTTGGAGCACTTTCCACTTTACCCTCTCAATCCTCATGACAACCTGAAGTGGACGATATTTCATTATTCCCCTTTTATAAATGAAGGAGAAAACAAGAGGCTCAGAGGAATGAAGTTAAAAACCCAAACTAACACAGCTATTAAGGGACAATGTTGGGACTTCCCTAGTGATCCAGTGGCTAGGACTCTTTACTCCCAATGTAGGGGGCCTGGGTTCAACCCCTGGTCAGGGGACTAGATCCCAGATGCTGCAACTAAGGATCCAGTGTGTCACACTAAGACCCAACACAGACAAATAAATAAAATTAAACAAACAAAAAAAGAGATAGTTCTGGGACTGGAACCCTAGGCAGGGGTTCTCAGCCTCTCGGATCTAATACCTGATGATATGAGGTGGAGCTGATGTAATAATAATAGAAATAAAGTTCACGATAAATACAATACTCTTGTTCAGTTCAGTTCAGTTCAGTCGCTCAGTCGTGTCTGACTCTTTGTGACCCCATGAACCGCAGCACGCCANGGCTACAGTCCATGGGATCGCAAAGAGCCGGACACGACTGAGCGACTTCACTTTACATTTCTTTGACATTTTTTTCCTAGTGGTTTTAAGGATTTTTTTTCTTACCTGAAAGTCAATTATAATTATTAAAAAGAAGTACCATATTGTTATTTTCTTTTATAACCCAAACCATTCCTCTTAACCCACTTCACCTTTCATTCTGAATTGTTACTTAATTCTAAGTACCTTGTTGTTGATTAATTTTGGAATTAACTTGCCAGTTGACAGCCTCTGACTCTAGTTATTATAGTGATATATAGAAAAGGAATTGATGACTATTTGTCTAGTTGAAGTGCTAACAATGATTAATTTGACAATAGATTAAAAAAAAACAATGCAAAAATGAGTGAGGGTAGAAGCAAACTCAGTTCAGTTCAGTTCAGTCGCTCAGTCGTGTCCAGCTCTTTGCAACCCCATGAATCACAGCATGCCAGGACTCCCTGTCCATCACCAACTCCCGGAGTTCACTCAGACTTGCGTCAATCAAGTCAGTGATGCCATCCAGCCATCTCATCCTCTGTCGTCCCCTTCTCCTCCTGCCCTCAATCCCTCCCAGCATCAAAGTCTTTTCCAATGAGTCAACTCTTCGCATGAGGTGGCCAAAGTACTGGAGTTTCAGCTTTAGCATCATTCTTTCCAAAGAAATCCCAGGGCTGATCTCCTCCAGAATGGACTGGTTGAATTTCCTTGCAGTCCAAGCGATGCTCAAGAGTCTTCTCCAATACCAAAGTTCAAAAGCATCAATTCTTTGGCACTCAGCTTTCTTCACAGTCCAACTCTCACATCCATACATGACCACAATAGCCTTACAAATTAGGCTTCAAATTTGACATATATTTTGGTTCTTCTCTTTTCAGATGCTATATTTTTATGGTTTCTTTCCCTTCTTTTTGAAAATTTCAAATACTTAATTCCAGATTTGCTCTTTGTTAAGCCATTAGTCCTTTTTCAGCTGACTTTGCTTTGTTTTTCCACTTGAATTAATTCTGGGTTATTTGGGTCAGATTATTTCTTTATTACTTGTAACAAAATTCTCTTTGCTGATAATTTTACTCATTTCTATATACAGAGTGAGCTTAGGATACAAGACCAATTGAACAGGTTTCAGCTGATAGTCTCAGAAGTGCTTAGCACTGGTTTTATCAGTTTTTTGAAAGTATCTAGTTTTCATGATTTGTTTTGGGTAAACTTTCTATGTTTGGACAGTCTAGACACGCTGTTTTAATAGAAACATTTTATTATTATAAAACAATAAGTGATTATTGTAGAGAATATAGGAAATTCAAAGGTGAAAGTAAAATCAGCTGTCATTTGATCACACAGTAATAACTAATATTATCTTTTTGGTGTGTTTTCCTCTAGTCATTTTTATGTGTACATTTAACAGGAGTATTCATAGTATATTCACAGTATTGCATAGGAACCTAGAATGTCAGGGCCATGAATCAGGCAATTTGGAAGTGGTCAAACAAGAGATGGCAAGAATGAATATCAACATTCTAGAAATCAGTGAACTAAAATGGACTGGAATGGGTGAATTTAACTCAGATGACCATTAT
>SJYA01008391.1:0-16571 GCA_006410615.1 Neotragus moschatus
GTACGTCAAGGCTGTATATTGTCACCCTGCTTATTTAACTTATATGCAGAGTACAACATGAGAAATGCTAGGTTGTATGAAGCACAAACTGGAATCAAGACTTCCGGGAGAAATATCAATAATCTCATATATGCAGATGACACCACACTTATGGCAGAAAGTGAAGAACTAAAGACCTCTTGATGAAAGTGAAAGAAGAGAGTGAAAAAGCTGGCTTAAAACTAGCATTCAGAAAACTAAGATCATGGCATCTGGTCCCATCACTTCATGGCAAATAAATGGGGAAACAGTGGCTGACTTTATTTTTTGGAGTTCTAAAATCACTGCAGATAGTGATTGCAGCCATGAAATTAAAAGATGCTTGCTCCTTGGAAGGAAAGTTATGAGCAACCTAGACAGCATATTAAAAAGCAGAGACATTACTTTGTCAACAAAGATCCATCTAGTCAAGTCTATGGTTTTTCCAGTGGTCATGTATGGACAGGAGAGTTGGACTGTGAAGAAATCTGAGAGCAGAAGAATTTATGCTTTTGAATTGTGGTGTTGGAGAAGACTCTTGAGAGTCCCTTGGACTGCAAGGAGATCTAACCAGTCCATCCTAAAGGAGATCAGTCCTGGGTGTTCATTGGAATGACTGATATTGAAGCTGAAACTCCAATACTTTGGCCACCTGATACAGAGAACCGACTCAATTGAAAAGACCCTGATGCTGGGAACGACTGAGGGCAGGAGGAGAAGGGGACAACAGAGGATGAGATGGTTGGATTGCATCACTGACTCAATGGACATGAGTTTGAGTAAAGTCCAGGAGTTGGTGATGGACAGGCAGGCCTGGTGTGCTGCATTTCATGGGGTCACAAAGAATCGGACACAACTGAGCGACTGAACTGAACTGATTGTCCTTCTTGGAATTCCAAGGTGGCTCAGTGGTAAGAATCTGTCTGCAATGCAGGAGACACAGGAGACACGAGTTTGATCTCTGGGTCAGGAATATCCCCTGGACAAGGAAATGGCAACCCACTCCAGTATTCTTGCCTGGAAAATCCCATGGATGGAGGAGTCTGGCCGGCTGCAGTTCATAGAGTCACAGAAGAATTGGACACAACTTAGCAACTAAAAAACATTGTTCTTGTTAAAGTATTATTTTCATACTATTTTTAGCCAATCTTTTCTTTGTAAGTAACCACACCTGGCTTTATCCAAATACAATGGTGCAGCAAATATTTGTCCCCTGTGGGAATACAATGCATCAGGCATGATGCATTGTCCTCAGTTGTGTCCAACTCTGCAGCCCCATGAACTATAGCCCACCAGGCTCCTCTGTCGATGGAATTTTCTCGGCAAGAATACTGAAATGGATTGCCATTTCCTTCTCCAGGGCATGCTCCCAACCAACATATCAAATCCACGTCTCTCGCATCTCCTGTATTGGCAGCTAAATTCTTACCACTGAGACACTTGGGAAACCCAATACAATGCATAATTTTGTCAATCTAGGCTATCTTTCCATAGTGGTATTATTTATATATTATGAAATGTGCTCACAGTAAAGGGAATCCACGCCAGACACCTGGAAGGCAGAGGGAGAACCATTTACCCAGCATGTCACTGCTTCAGACCAACCTTGACAAGACTGTGTAGACACGCCTGCCTCAGGGGTTACTCATGTTAATTCACCCTCCCAAGCAGAACAGCACCTCTTTCTCACAAACACAGCCTTTACAGAGGATAACAGGACACATTGCCAGGCTGAAAGCCCACCCTCAGCCCCTGTGAAAAATCCTTGAGAAACAGGCACTCTGCTCTTCCCTGTCTCTGACAGGACTGATACGTTACCTGGATGAAATCAAGAAATATCAGGGGCAGCAACTCATCCATATGCCCAATGTCTTTGGAGAAACAATTCAAAATTCTTCCTGTAAGAACAGGATACGAGAAATTACTCATTTTCTCAGATAGGAGCTTTAAGAGAAACAATTCATGAACAAATAAAAACAGTATTTTTGAAGAATATGTTTTTCGAGTCTTCCCTGGTGGTACAATGTCCCCAGTGCAGGGGACATGTGTTCAATCCCTGATCCAGGAAGATTCCACATGCCACAGAGCAACTGAGCCTGTGCACCACAACTACTGAAGCCCATGGGCCTAGAGCCTGAGCTCGGCAACAGAAACACCACCGTATGAAGCCAAGTAACTGCAATGAACAGTAACCCTTGCTTGCTGTAACTAGAGTGAGCCCACATGCAACAACAAAGACCCAATGCAACTAAAAATAAATAAATAAATCTTAAAAAATAAAGTATATGTATTAAATATTTAATATATTGGGCTTCCCTAGGGACTCAGTGCTATAGGATCCGCCTGCCAAAGCAGGAGACATAAGAGACAGGGGTTCAATCCTTGGATCAGGAAGATTCCCAGAGGAGGAAATGGCAACCCACTCCAGTATTCTTGCCTGAGAAATCCCATGGACAGAGGACACTGGCAGGCTATAGTCCATGGGAATATAAAAGAGTAGGACACGACTTAGTGGTAAAACAACAACAAAGTTAATATATTACAAATTCATATGAAATAAGCCAATGTCAGTGAAAAAAAGACAAAACAGGATGATACCTAAAGAGAAACAAAAATACCACCAAATGGCAGTGGTTGGGGAAGTGAAACTGAGCCCTGATTTTTAAAAGAATGGGGGAATCTTGTGGCAGTATCAGGAAGAGCTGGTGGATTTGAGAAAGTTCCCTCCCTTTAGAGCCATCACATCCAAGGCTCACTCCAAGTGCTAAATTGGTAAATAAACAATTGCAAAATACCTAAGTTAATCCTAATTGTCACAACAATTTTGCTTTAATTATCAAGAGTACTTTTGCCAAGTGATACTTTCTAAATAAACATAATTATAACTCTTTGTAATTTTTTCCCCTCCAGATGGCTCACAGCACCTCACATTTTGGGAAATTTTGGGTTGTGGCCATTTCTAAGTTGTGAGTTTACTACTGGTTTAATAAGTCACTGTTTTCAGAGTGTACCAGGTGTGACAAGCACAGACTTACAAATAAGCATCTAAGAAGACCACAGGGATGTAGGCAGGAAACAGAAATAGTACTAAATGACTAAGGGTCACTTATCACTGGTTTTATTTGCCTTCTCAGAATCCACAATAACAGTATATCCTTAAGGCTGCAATATGGGGATATGTGAATTTCCGGTAAATATCTGGCATAAACTAAAAATGTCACCTGTCACATCAGTAAACAATGGATACTGTAGCCATCAGGACTCTGCAGCCACCCCTGCAAGGGTGGTACACCCTGAGGAGACTCAGGATGAGAAAGAACAGGACACTGGCCCCAGACAAAGAACCAGGCATCCAGACTCCAACAAGATGGTTATTTTGAGACATCAGTCTGCCATCTTCTAAGTCCATCAGGTTTCCAAATAAAGTCATTTTTCTTTGCCTTAACATGTCATCTGTAAGACTTATCAGCTTTGTGAGGCAAGCAGAGCGAGCTTGAACTTGGTAACAAGTAACACCACTCTAAGTGGTTCTCTCTTCATGCCATCACATACCAGAAACAAAGACACCATAAGTCATCTGTTACAAAGTCTATATTTGAAAATAAACACAGGAAAGAGTTCAATTTAATATACCACTAAAAGAGTAAAAAACCGATGCCCCTAAACCTTAGAGCCTATCTTTGCTGTACTAACTTGGGCTTCTATTTTCTTGAAGGGATGAAGCTCTGATAATAGACACAGGAGGGGGAGACAAGATACACACGGGTATGCTTGCTGCTCTAGGATTAGTGACCTTAAAGATTTAAACTTGGTTCCAAATCCTTGAATAATAAATCAGCATCTAGAGAAGCCTACAGGTCATCAAGAGCCTGGTTAACAGTGGTCACAAGCACTCAGAGGCTGTGATAACAGAAATTATAACTGATAACTGGTAACAGTCCCACCTGATGCTCCCAAATTTACAACTTTAGTTTCCCCACTAGCAGGAAAAGTAGAGCGACTTCACAGCCATAATAGCAACGACTTCCAATCACTTCCTCATTCCAGCTTCGTAATAAGATGAGATTGTGTGGGCCTCTGCAGTTTACCATCCTTCTCCCAGGGCCTGGACTAAAGAACATGTGTTGAATAAATGTGCACAAGTTGCTGCACTAAACAGCCTTCTTTAATCCTCACAGCAGTCTTGTGAAACAGGAAGGGCAGTGGTTAATCCCATTTCCCAGGAGACGAAGTTCCCAGACACCACGTCAACATCCTCACTGAGGTTCATTAGGCACTGATCCTGTGCTAAGTGCTGTGAATATATTAACCTGCTTAATGCCCACAACATCAAGATATTGGTAAGTATGTGAATCGCATGCTCATTTTATAGGTAAGGAAATTGAGACACAGAGAAATTAAATAACTAACATATAAGTATTAAAATAACTATAACTGGCTATTACTATTCGTAACTATCTCCAGGACTGAACCCAGGAAGTTGGCTCCAGGGTCCATACTTATAACCATGGCAACATCCTGCCTGGAGATTTGCCTGCCCAGTAGTATCTACCTACTTTGGCCTTGATCACATGGCTAGTTGATGACCAGGCCAAGGCTACTGCTGTCCTCCCTCCAGCCACACCCCTGCCCTAACAGGCCCTGTCAATCATCACCTGTGAGAAAACAAAGCCACCCTGGGCCTCAGCACAAGTCTAACCAACTGAGCAGAGTGGACATGTACACTGATAAACCAGCCCTTCATAGAAACCCAGGTCAGGAGGCCACCTTCAGAAGCAATACAGGTCGAAGGCCTCAGAGAGAAGGAAGTACCCACTGGGAACCCTTCAGAACAGTCTTACTTAATAATGAAGATCCACCTGCTAGGTACCACAAGACATCGTTAATGTGATCAAAACTCCACTGTAAAACTAGACAGTTGATTTTATTGAAGAGGATGCTTACATTTCACTGATCTTATATTTTAATTAGTCTTACATTACCATTTAGGTAAAACTCAAAATATGAGCACGTGTCAGAGCTCTATGGTCCAGAAATGGATGGGCAATGAAAGAAACACACAGCCTGTCTTCTGTAGAGACATTCCTGGAAGATGGTCCTTCCTAGTTAGCTTAACATTATGTAACACAGTCAATGTTTTAACAACTAGTCAAAAACATTCCAACACATTTTCATCATTTGTTGGGTGTTTCATATGCCACATAACAAATGGACTCCTAAATCATCCTGCAAAGTAAACACTCATATATTTTTACAGACATGCATAAATTGGAATAAAGGCTTATATGCTCCTATATTCAGATTTTCTCTGGTAGGAAAAATTATTAGTGAAGCTTTTTGTAGAAAATGAATAAACATACACAGTAATTTTCTTCCAAGCATCTCTTCCACTTTCAAATATGAAAATGTAAATAGGCACATAATGTGTTGATGTGTTAACATACATATTCATTAAGAAATTGGTGTCTGACTTACCTATTGGATTTCTATGGAAGAACAATACCGGAGCTTTTAAAATGGTCTCCAACATCTTGTTGTGCAAAGTTCGTGAAGAATTAACAAGGATATAGAATATCAACAGAGATCTTGTGATACCAAAAATGACAGTAGATACAGTTAACTCTGAAATAAAGAAACACCACTCAGCACAAGGTCTCTTTCTTATCCTCAACCATGCTAAAGCACAGCAGGCAGTTTAAAAAAGTACCGTGTATTTTATTCTATAAATAAAATTTGTATAGAGATTTACATACATACAGAATAAAAAATATATATATGTTATAAACATATATATATATAAAGTAGATTCTGTAAGATTTTAATGCTTTCAAAAATACATTTAAAGAGAAAAATATAAAAATCACTTTTCCTCTCACTAAATGGAAACAACATGGGGGAAAATGTGTAAACTGCAGTTTCATTCTGGGCTTGCCTAATTCAATTACAAGTTATAATAAAACTTATAAGACAGATAATTATACAACTAGCTGATCTTCCTTTTTCCACATTTCAAATTTCATTATTTACAATATGTCCCATAATGTGAAAGCAAGGTATGCTTTGGTAAAAATGAAAGTGTTAGTTGCTCAGTCAAGTCATACTCTTTGCAGCACCATGGACTGTAGCCCCCAGACTCTTCTTATCATGGAATTTTCCAGGTAAGAATACTGGAGTGATTTGCCATTCCCTTCTTCAATACTTTGCTACCAGCACATGAATTAACAGGAAAAAGGAGAAATGATCTACCATTTCCTTGTAATTTACAAGGAAATTTACTTCCAGGTAAAGTAGCTTTTTAAGAACCTATTATATAACACAGGGAATTCTACTTAATTCTCTGTGGTGACCTAATTGGGAAGGAAATCCAAAAAGAGGATACATGTTCAATGGTTCACTTGGCTGTACAACAGAAACTAACACAACACTGGAAAGCAAGTATAATAAAAGTTAATAAAAATTTAAAGTATTAAAAATAAAGTAGCTACTTCTATGCCCAAGTCGCTATAAAGAGCATGAAAAGACCATGTTAGGTTGAAAGTGGACAATCTCTTAAATAACTGAACTGCAAGAAACTACAAATTATATTTTGACATGAGATAATCTAAACAAAATAATCTAAACTCTCACTATTTAATAGAACTCCAAAGCATTTATAAATAAACCTAATCATTTAAATTTATGTATTGTCAATGATATAAATGAGCACTACCATGCATGTAAAAATTAAAATAGCCTTCCAAACATCTCTTCAACTCACAATGCTATACTGAGTGGAGGTAACTTAAGCAATATATATTCCATCAAGTACTTTTTTCCATTCAGCTGCCACATCAGTGTTATTTAAATATTGAAAGCTGCTTAAATTCCTGACTTCCACCAACAGGCATTTGCCCTAGCCCACAATCCTAAATGAATGTGTAACAGAATCCCTTCTCTTTTCTTTAAGGCCTCATTGTCCACCAATTCAGAAGATAAACAGATGGTAGATTCAAACTTCTTATCAAGTGATTAATAAAATAAATACCAAATTTCAATGAGTGGATTTTTCCATAACTTACTCTTTGCTGAAAGCTTTCATAAGCATTTCCTGTGAGGATACTTAAATTTTTATTAATTAAGAAAAAATTTATTGGGGTTGCTTTACAATGCTGTGTTAGTTTCTTCTGTTCAATAAAGTAAATCAGCTATATGTATACATATATCCCTTCCCTCTTGGACCTTCCTTGCCCCCATTCCTCCCCTCTAAGTCATCGCAGAGCACTAAGCTGAGCACCTGTGCTACACAGCAGCTTCCCACTAGCCATCTGTTTTACAAATGGTAGTGTGTACATGTCAATCTTAATCTTTCAATTTATTTCCCTCACCTCCTCATTCCTGCTCTGTGTCCAAACATCTATTCTTTACAACTATGATTCTAGTCATCCCCTGCAAATAGGATCATCTGTACCATTTTTCTAGATTCTATGTTGCTGTTGTTGTTTGTTCAGTCGCCAAGTCGTGTCCAACACTTAGTAACCCCATTGACTGCAGCACGCCAGGCTTCCCTGTTCCTCACCATCTCCCGGAGTTTGCCCAAGTTCATGAATTAGTGATGCCATCCAACCACTCATCCTCTTTCATCCTCTTGTCCTTCTGCCTTCAGCCTTTCCCAGCATCAGGGTCTTTTCCAATGAGTCAGCTGCTTGCACCAGGAGGCCAAAGTATTGGAGCTTCAGCTTCAGCATCTGTACTTCCAGTGAGTATTTAGGGTTGATTTCCTTTAAGACTGACTACTTTGATCTCCCTGCTGTCCAAGGGACTCTCAATCTCAAGTCTTCTCTAGCGCCACAGTTCTAAAGCATAAGTTCTTCAGTGCTGAGCCTTCTTTATTGTCCAGCTCTCACATCCATGCATGACTACTGGAAAGAACATAACCTTGAGTATACAGACCTTTGTCAGCAAAGTGATGTTTCTGCTTCTTAACACACTGTAGAGGTTTGTCATAGCTTTCCTGTCAAGACACAATTGTCTTCTAATTCCATGGCTGCAGTCACCATCCGCAGTGATTTTAGAGCCCAGGAGGAGGAAATCTATCACTGCTCCCTCATTTTCCCCTTCTGCTTGCATGAAGTGATGGGATGAGATGCTAGTTTTTTTAATATTCAGTTTTAAGTTGGGTTTTTCACCCTCCTTCTTCACCCTCATCAAGAGGCTCTTGATGTTCCTTCTTGCTTTCTGCCATTAGAGTGCTATCATCCACATATCTGAGGTTGATATTCTCCAGTAATCTTGATTCTAGCTTGTAAGCCATCCACCCCAGCATTTCACAAGATGTGCTCCATGTACAAGTTAAATAAACAGGGTGACAATAAACAACCTTATTGTACTCCTTTCTCAATCCTGAACCAATCAGTTGTTCCATACAGGGTTCTAACTGTTGCTTCTTGATCTGCATACAGGTTTTTCAGGAGACAGGTAAGAAGGTCTGTTATTCCAATCTCTTTAAAAGTTTTCCATAGTTTGTTATGACAAACACAGTCAAAGGCTTTAGCTTAGATAGTGGAACAGAGGTAGATGTTGTTCTGGAATTCCCTTGCTTTCTCTATGATCCAGAAAATTAGTAGTTGTCTTCTGCTCTTCCCTAGTAGCTTATTGGACACCTTCTGACCTGAGGGGCTAGTCTTTTGCTGTTATATCTTTTTGCCCTTTTATGCAGTTCATGGGTTTCTCATGGCTAGTGCACTGGAGTGGTTTGCCATTCTCTCCTCCAGTGGATTATATTTTGTCAGAACTCTCCACTATGATCCACCCATCTTAGGTGGCCCTACATGGCATAGCTCATAGCTCCATTGAGTTACACAAGCCCCTTCACCATGATAAGGCAGTGATCCGTGAAGAGACTAGACTCCATATGTATGCATTAATACAAGTATTTTTTCTGTTTTTCTCCTTCTGACTTACTTTACTTTGTGCGACAGACTCTAGGTCCATCCACATCTCACAAATGATCCAATTTCATTCCTTTCTGTGGATGAGTAACATTCCAATGTACATGTGTGTTAGTTGCTCAGTCATGTCCAACTCTTTGCAATCCCCTGGACTGTAGCCTGCCAGGCTCCTCTGTCCATGGAATTCTCCAAGCATGAATACTGGAGTGGGTTGCCACTCCCTTATCCAGGGGCTCCTCCTGACCCAGGGATGAAACTCAAGTCTCCAGCATTACAGACAAATTCTTTACCATTTGAGCTACCCAGAGAGCTCCCCTCCCCTGATCCAGTGTCTATATGTACCATAAATGAGGTGAAAAGACAGTCCTGAGAATGGGATAAAATAATTACAAAATAAGTTAACTGACCAGGTGTTAATCTCCACAATATACAAACAACTCATGCAGCTTAATATAAAGAAAAAAAAAAACAATCAAAAAATGGGCAGAAGACCTCTGTAGACCCTTCTCCAAAGAAGACATACAGATGATCAAGAGGGACATGAAAGATGCTCAGTATCATCATTTCAGAAATGCAGATCAAAACTCTAATAGATTATCACCTCACACCAGTGAGAATGCGCTCATCAAAAAATATACAAGCAATAAATGCTAGAGAAGGTGTGGAAAAAGGGAATCTTAATTGCATTGTTAGTAGGAATGTAAATTGTTACAGTCTCTATGGAGAACAGTATGGAGGTTCCTTAAAAAACTGAAAATAGATTTACCATACGACCCAGCAACACTACTACTGGGCATATTCCCTGAGAAAACCACAATTCAAAAAGACACATGCACCCCAGTGTTCATAGCAACACTATTTACAAAAGCTAGGACATGGAAGCAACTTAAATGTCCATCAACAGATGAATGGATAAAGAACATGGAAGCAACTTAAATGTCCATCAACAGATGAATGGATAAAGAAGGCATTTAAAATATTTCTTAAAGACATCCTGTAAATTGTATGTAATGCTATGCTATATATACTCTAAATATTCTTTTGAATAGAGAGAGTCATGTTAATAGTGAATATTAATCTGGCAAGCCAAATTTTGAATTAATCACACAGTTGGGGAGGAGATAACACTGTGATCTCAGGGCAAGAAAGAGAAGGAATCCTAATTCCAGACACTGGACTTCCCCTGCTTAGCTTCTCAAGTTATTAGTGAAGCCCAGGAGACGAGCAGTGTGGAAAGGGGAGCTTTGCATACCTGGGAGGGAATAATGCTTTTATTTATGGCCCATGCAGCCAGAGGATTTCATCCAAGATCAATAAAAGCCAGGGTTTATTCAGACAGAATTGGAACAACCTGAACCACAGGGTGGAATTCATTTGTAACCACCTTGCCCATTCATATAATGATATAAGATTTAGCTAAAGCACCTATTAGAATACACAGTAGCTATATATTTCCAGTGGCTGATTTTCTCAATATGCAATCCTGGCTTAACTACTAAAATCCAGTATGGAACAAGTTAAGAGTCTTCATTCAGTTTTTTCTTCTGCTGCTGCTGCTGCCAAGTCATTTAAGTCATGTCCAACTCTGTGCGACCCTAGTACATCTTTAAAATAATTATTCTAATTAATTCACAGGGTAAATGTAATTCAGATATTTGATCTATTAAGACATTACTGAATTACTCTGAAAGCCCTCGTTGCTCACACAGTCTCATTGTAAGCACCTTAAACACTGGTATTCTAGAGCAGATGACTCAACTTTACCTGCATAAACTCCTAAGTACCAGTTCAGAACAAATACTACATCTTCATCTTCTTTCAAATATTCCCCAAAATACAGGTCACTTTGTACATTTGCCCTATGGAACAGAAAATTAAAAATATTACACTATAGATATACATAGAATTTACACAGATATCACCAAAAAATTACCTCAACTCAAGAAATGTATATTATGCTCGAAAGTGTTTCCCAGCTTGAAAGGCCCTGTGTGTATCTCCCTTTTAAAAATCTGAATCACGACTTTTAGTTTTCAAAATTATCTGTGAAGACAGACTTAGAAAATGAACTTATGGTTGCTGAGGGAAAGTATAGTTAGTTTGGATACTCATGCACAAACTGCTAGATTTAAAACTGGTAACCAACAAGGACTTATTATATAACACATGGAACTCTGCTGAATGTTATGTGGCAGACAGGAGGGAAGTTTGGGGGAGAATGGATACATGTATATATATGGCTGCATCCCTTCACTACTCAAAAGAAACGATCACAACATTGCTAATAGGCCATTTCCCAATACAATATTAAAAGTTCAAAAAAAAATTTGTCTGTGAAGAAGCTGCTGAAGGGAGGGACATAGGGAGAGACCACCGGTGGATCACACACCACCCGCAGGAACTTTCATCTTTCTTCAGGGAAACTACATGAGGGTCAGAAGAGAAGGCTGAATGAGCCCCATCTCCTCTCCTCCCACCACCTCTGTGGGGAAGTGAGGCTTTGTGTAGATTTCACAGCACTTTGGGTCAGACCAGGAATTACTCACCAGAATGCAAGCCACCAGTCCTGCAGGACGTAGGCAACCTGGAGCAGGAAAGAGCAGTCACTCACACACTCACATCACTGAGCCTCACACCCCGCTCACTAGGATGGGGATGGAAAGGCTCCAGAACACGGAGACGGTCCTTCCGGCTCAGGTCTGTGCCAAGCCCCACACCCCAGATGACCACAGGTTAGGGGACGGCAACTTACATGTTAATATCTTTAAAAGAAATCCCCCTTTCCCTAGAAGACTTTGCTCCCCAAATATAATATACTTCAATGCAAATCCAAGTGGACTCCAAAGTCAGTAATAACAGAACAAATATTGGGATTTTTCAAAGCAAAAAGCTTGACAGGTACAGTGATGGTCAGTTCTGGGTGTCAGCTTGGCTGGGCCAGTCTCCAGTGATTCAACTAAATACTCATCTAGATGCTGCTGTGAAGGTATTTTGTGGATGTGGCTCACATCCATCATCAGAACTTAAGTAGAGGGGATCACTCTCAACACTATGGTTGCCTCATCCAGTCAGGCAAAGGCCCTAAGAGCAAAACCTGAGGCTTCTTGGAGGAGGAAGAAATTCTGTCTCAAGATATCAGGGTCAGCTCCTGCCTGAGGCTCCAACCTGCAGGCCTGCCTTTCTGATTTCATATTCACCAAGCTAGGCCCACAAGTGCATGAGCCACGTCTTTGAGATAAATCTCTTAATACAAATATTTAAAAAGAATTATAAAATATAATATAAGTAGCTGAGTGCACAAATCAAAATAACCGCCCTTACATACCTGAGCTGCAATGTTTACTAGAATAAGGAAGATGATGACAGGCCAGCCAGCACCGGCTGTGAAGTAACTCTTATAGGTCTTAAAACCAACTTTTCCTTCCAAATGGTCCTCTAGAGGTAGTACAACCTGTATATTCTCCATCTAAAAGGGAAAAATGGCAGTGAGAGATGAAATTTTTAAAAATCAACCCCGAATTTCAAGAGCTCAACAATGTCCTCCTCTGCAAAGCTGTGGGAAGCAGACACATCTCACACACTGGTAGGAGTGCAGGATGGCCCATCTCCTACAGAGAAGGATGTGGGACTATCTGGCCAAACCACATATGTGTTTACCCCTGGACCCAGCCATCCCACTCGTAGGAATCTATGAGAAATAATCAAACATCATTCACATGAGGTTCTTCACTGTTGGGGAGCTTTACTTAAAATAGAACATGACTCTCAACACACACACAACAAAATCAATTAATGTATAAATGCAGAAACTTCCTCTAAAATAACAGACAAAATGATATGGAGATAAGGTATTCCTCCTGATGAGTTGTGTCATTCAATGATAGAAACATAAAACATACTTGGGACTCAAAACACTAGCCAAATACAGTAAACTGAGTTCACAGAGAGTTAGAGTTCCACAGCACATTCCAAGCATATGATCTGAATCTATTTGGTTCCTAAATTTCAGAGAGTAATTCCTGAGTTTAGAAAGTGAATAGCTAATCTGAATACTTATCAGAATCATTCCAGGCTCCTGGGTTTGCATATCAAGGAATATATGTGTATATTTTTAAGGGGGATCTAGTGCATTTCTGTCTGGAGGACTTAGAATGCACTATGGAGTCACAGAAGCCTAGTGTGTCCTCGACTCTTTCCTGGCCACTGGGATTCAAGGTCAATAAGACATGGTTCTCAGTCTTGAAGGGTAAGAAAGGAGGACGGGAACTGACACCGAAGTGTCTGCCATGTGTCAGGTCCTTTGCACACATTACCTCTGCCTATCACAAACCATCTGACACCGAGGCAAAATAATACCATCAGTCACATGCAGTGCCAGAACATTCCAACACACAGGAAAAGTAGCCGATTTAACGTGGCAACAGCAGGACTCAGTCTAAGGGGGTGTTCACATTAAGCCTTCAGATGCATAAGGGAAACCAGGGGCCACCAGCCTGAGTAGGATGTAAATATGGTAAACTGAAGAGTCCTCAATCAGTGTGAGCCACATTCGCTCAGAAATTCATTGCAGTGTGCCACTACTGATCTCCATAACCGTCTCCATCCTACACTCAAAGGGGAACGCCGAGCAGGCTTGCTTCCTTCATACTCTTCTGTCAATTCCATGGAACAAGACTTTGGGAACCTCATGGTCTACTTTGGGACAAATGAAGATGTCATGAGCAGATCAAACTGAAGATCTGTGAGACCACCAAGGGCAGACAGACTCAGGCACCCTGCAGGATGAGAAACTTACTTCTTNAACATTCCAACACACAGGAAAAGTAGCCGATTTAACGTGGCAACAGCAGGACTCAGTCTAAGGGGGTGTTCACATTAAGCCTTCAGATGCATAAGGGAAACCAGGGGCCACCAGCCTGAGTAGGATGTAAATATGGTAAACTGAAGAGTCCTCAATCAGTGTGAGCCACATTCGCTCAGAAATTCATTGCAGTGTGCCACTACTGATCTCCATAACCGTCTCCATCCTACACTCAAAGGGGAACGCCGAGCAGGCTTGCTTCCTTCATACTCTTCTGTCAATTCCATGGAACAAGACTTTGGGAACCTCATGGTCTACTTTGGGACAAATGAAGATGTCATGAGCAGATCAAACTGAAGATCTGTGAGACCACCAAGGGCAGACAGACTCAGGCACCCTGCAGGATGAGAAACTTACTTCTTGGTCTTCTGGAGGCGCATCTTTCAATGAGGGTCTAGGAGATGGGAGAGACTGAACCAAAGACTCAGAGATCACAGTGGGAGTTCCTGGAACTGGAGACGGTTCAGACAGCTCATTCCCCTTCTCAAAAAGGGGAGAAATATCTATCCCAGATTTCAGGAACTCAGAGTTAGTTCCTGTTTCCACCACTATCCCCTAAAATAAAAAAGTTGAGAGGAATTAATTTATATTTGATAATATTAAAGCAACCTAAATACTAATCAAGAAAAGCTATCTGGTCTTAAATTAACATTTTTGAAAAAAATGATCACTGGTTCTAGAATTCGTGTTGAGAAATCTAGTTCAGTCAGCTCAGTACAGAATTGATCATTGGGTTCTCTGCCAAACCCTGTCCCTATGGTAGGTGCTGGGGGATATGAAAGAAACGTGAATTCATGTGTTAAAACTGGAGGCCATTGATATGACTATCCTGGGCACTTAGGGAAGGAAGAAGTACAGAGGTTGGTGGGAGAATCAGCACAGTCTTCTTAGACAACATGGGATTGAAAGAAGCCTCATGTGAAAATTCCAGGAAAGAAATTTAAACTTAGCCCAGGGGTGCGGCCCAGCACATCCGCATATGGCTGAGAGTCTCCCATTAATCTCCACTGCCCCTGTCACCGTCACACTGTCAGATGCCCGGCCAGGATAACAGGAGCCAGCCCCGGACAGAAAACCCATGAGAGGCCTCTCCATGGTCTACACCTGCCCCCACACACTCAGCAAGTTCCCAACTAAAAAGTCAATATTCCACCTGATAAAGCAATTAAGCAAGGAGGCCATGGGGCTGGGCTGGCTCTGAAGCCTTGGCAGTCTGTGCCCACAAACCAAAACCTAAGCCAGAATCAATGCACTCAGCTCCGAGATAAAAACTTAGGAACGACCAACCACAAGCAGCCAACCAGGCTTCCCCAAATCAGGCAATTGCTTACGCTACAGCCAATCAGAACATTTTCTTTGAACACATGTGACATATCCTTGCATAGTTTCTCTCCCTTACAAAGTCATATACAATAATGTCTGTAGATGTTTCACTATTTTCTGATCCCATGAAACCAGACTCAGCTGATTCCCTCAGTAGCAAATAAAACATTAGGAGAAAAAAAATCTCAGGATGCAAAACTCATCAATTGAGAGCAGCTCTGGTTGAGGCAGCTCAGGTGGAGGAAGCTGGCCAGGATCCTCACTGGGACTCCTCTCACCCTCCTCCCAAGGGGGTCCACTGGGAGAAATGCAGGGAAGCATCTGGGTACTGTCAGATACTGCAGAACTAGAAACTTATGCAGGATATATTGTGTCGTGTTCCACTTGGGAGGCAAAATTCACACACCTCTTTAAGGAAATCACTACTTACCGCATCAAATCTGTAATATGCAAATTTAAATGATTGGTGGTACAAAGACAGCAATTTCACTCAACAGTCAAGCACTGACAATCCCGGGGGGCGGGGGGTGAAGGGACAGCCATCCCCCATCTGCTGTGAAGAGAGGGACCTGACAGTGAGAATGGACCCCAACTCATGCAGGGGTGTTCACAGTGGACAAATAGTTGTTTTATTAGTACTAAAACTGTGGGTAGTGTCCCCAGATAAAGCACTAAGGGGACCCCAAAACATCTAGAGATGGGCAAAATAGGTTATACTCCTGCCCACTGAGCCTGTGCTCATAACACTATCAACATTGGAGTTTACACACTAGAATTGCCCTCTGCACATGAAATCAACTGCTCTCAACTTGAGAAACCTTAATCTCTCCCCATTCCTAGAGGAGTGGAGAAGGGCTAACACAAGGAACTACTTCTAGAGAGGCAGGGGTTCTGCATCTTCATAATCCTTTTTAGAGCAGAGATTCATTTCAGAAGTCAGGGATCTGACCAAGGGCCTATGGAGCACTCAGTGGTTAACAACAGAGGTGATGAGGCCCAGAGGCAAACAAGCCAAGGAGTGAAGCATCAAACAGCCTCTAAGTATGAACACTTTTCACTACTCTCCACCCCACCACCAACCACGCTAAGAGTTATGGCTTGGACAGCGCCCCCTCCTCAAAAAGATGTGCTTAAACATGACACCTGAGGACGTGACCTTATTTGTATACAGGGTCTTTGCAGATGTAACCAAGTTAAGATGAGGTCACACTGGAGCAGGGTGACCCTAAAGCCAGTAAGACCGATGTCACTATGGGCATAGAAGAGACCCAGACTGACATGGGGACTACGGCCGTATGACATCAGAGGCAGAGACCACAGCACTGCAGCTGGAAGCAAGGAACCCGAGGAAGGTCCGTGAGCACCAGAGGTTGGAGGGAAGGACTCTCCCCTGGAGCCTTCAGGAGAGCCCGGCCCTGCCAGCACCTGGATTTGGGACTTGA
>SJYA01008392.1:0-13168 GCA_006410615.1 Neotragus moschatus
GTTTGCCATTCCCTTTTCCAGTGGACCACATTCTGTCAGACCTCTCCACCATGACCTGCTCATCTTGGGTTGCCCCGCAGGTATGGCTTAGTTTCACTGAGTTAGACAAGTGTGGGGTCCTAGTGTGATTAGATTGATTAGTTTTCTATGAGTATGGTTTCAGTGTGTCTGCCCTCTGGTGCCATCTTACTTGGGTTTCTCTTACCTTGGGCGTGGGGTATCTCTTCACGGCTGCTCCAGCAAAGTGGAGCCACTGCTCCTTACCTTGGATGAGGGGTATCTCCACACCACCGCCCTTCCTGACTTTCAACGTGGGATAGGTCCTCTAGGCCCTCCTGCACCCGCACAGCCACAGCTCCTTGGATGTTGGGTTGCACAAACTATTACTGCCTTTGAAAAACCCACCCCATTTTATTCCAAGCACTTAAAACACAAATACCATACCATGAAATGTTTCTTACATATTTGCAGGGTGTCAGGGGATGCTTATTTTTCTTTCTTTTGATTTTTTTCATTCATTGTCAGTTTTTCAAAACAGGCCAAGCCTTTTAAAAAGATCTACAGAAAACATTTCATACTTTAAAATACTTTCTATAATGTCTTACACTGTTAGATGCTTTCCAAGAAGTAAAATACTGAACTTATGAACTATCACTAGTCACTAGGTTATAAGGCATCATTCAGTTCAATTCAGTTGCTCAGTCGTGTCCTACTCTTTGCGACCCCATGAATTGCAGCACGCCAGGCCTCCCTGTCCATCGCCAACTCCTAGAGTTCACTCATTAGTCTTTATTATTAAAAAACTTGACTTCAGAAAAAAAAATCTACCTATTCAGCATTTTATTAAACAGGCCAAGTTTTCATCTTCGTGACCTCCAGTTGCTTTGTGACTCCTCTATCCTCACACATCTATCAGAAAAATCTACATATGCTTACTCTTAATTTCTGGTTTGCTTGCTCTGTTACTTACCTTGCGTGAGTGCTGGCTCATCCATCATGTTGCATCTGTCATCTTTTGTAGTGCTGGTCTTGCTCGTATGCGCAGCGATCTCGTCTCTGTAATCTCTATGGTTGAGATTCTCTGCTGGATTGCATGGATTATATCCTCTGTCAGCGTGTCACATTCGTGCGAAGACTGCTGGTCTAAATGGTCCTCTGGCCTTTTCTCAGGGACCAGGAAGAAAGAGAATCCACTGGGTGAGATTTCTCCGGGGTGTTCAGGTCTGTTGCCCAGTCTCACTCCTTATGGCAAGGGCCATAGCTGTCTAAACTGTTCTCCCTGGCCATGACTCCTACTTGCAGGCTGATGCTTTGTCACTGCTGTTTGGCTCAAGAACAGAGGGTAGAGCATCAGTAGAGGATGAGTTGCTGGCCCCTCCTGCAGCAGTGCCCCGAGGACCGATGTGTCAATTGTCCTTGATACCCTTCTGCTTCCAGGGTCTGCCACCTGTGGGGATGGAGTCTTGGTGCTCCTTCCCCTTCTGGGCACTAGGCTTCTACGAGCATTTTAGACTGGGCTCTGTGTTTTTGCATCACTGCAGTCTATATCCCATATTTTAGGATTTATCGTGGTTTCTGGTTCACTGAAAGTTTCACTTCTTACATAGGATTATTAGTTAAGGCCCTTGCTATAGGAACGAAGACACTGGTCCACCATCCTGACATAGAACCAAAGATCCTTGTCCACCCTCAAAATACGTAAGTCATCAAGCCTAGAGCTATGTCTTCAACTGGCCACACATTAGAATCAGCTGGGATCTTTAAGACAGTATACTGACACCCTGGATATTTTGATTAATTACCATGGGTGGAAGCCATGGTTATTACTATGTTGTACTTACAAAGTCTCCTGGCTTTTGTAAACTACTACCTTAAAGTAGGGGCTTCCAAGGTAGCTCAGTGGGTAAATAATCTGCCTGCAATGCAGGAGACACAAGTTCAATCCTTGGGTCGGGAAGATGCCCTGGAAGACGGCATGGCAACCCACTCCAGTATCCTAGCCTGGAGAATCCCACGGACAGAGGAGCCTGGTGGGCTACAGACTATGGAGTTGCAAAGAGTCAGACACAAATGAAGCAAGTGAGCCTGCGCACATGCACCTTTAACAGCAGAGCTGACTTCTTCTGAGACAGCCAGCCTTCCAAGAAGTTTTCAGCAGAGACTCAGAAACCACCTGGCAGTCTCACCAGCTGGAACATTCATCACAAAAGGCTCTGTCCTCCTTGTCTTTTTTTCTGCCCACACACAGAAATATTTAAGCAACTGATGTTTTATCATTATTTTATCATTAGTCATCACTGTGGATAACTAACCCTTTTCATTTTATCTGTGTTATTTATCAAATGCCACATCAAATATGTCATCTACTTACTGATTTTTGGAAGCTTGCTTAAATAAACACCTTTTACTGTGTGCCCAGTGGGTCAAGCTGTCTGACAGTTCTATTGTATTTAAACTCAGCTTAATGATGCTCATTTTCAAGTATGAAAGTGAAAGTGAAGTCAGTCGTATCCGACTCTTTGTGACCCACGGACTACAGTAGGCCAGGCTCCTCCACCCATGGGATTTTCGAGGCAAGAATACTGGAGTGGGTTGCCATTTCTTTCTCCAGGGACTATCCCTGACCCAGGGATCGAATCCAGGTCTCCTGTGTTTCAGGCAGACTCTATCATCTGAGCCACCAGGGAATTCTTGTATTTTTAAGTATGCAGCTTGTGAAACCAACTTGCAATGAAATCATGATAGATTTTCTAGTCTACAATAGCTTTTGTTTAGTCTAACTAAAACTCTGGGGAAAAGCCAATTAAATGAATTATAAAGATGAAGTAACCCAAAATACAATGCAATTATCTAAAAATTTGCAAAATTTTTTACTAATAACTGACATACACACACATGCTCAGTCGTGTCTGACTCTTTATGACCCTATGGACTATACAGTCCATGGAATTCTCCAGGACAGAATACTGAAGTGGGTACCCATTCCCTTCTTCAGGGGATCTTCCCAACCCAGGGATCACATCCAGGTCTCCTGCGTTGCAGGCGGATTCTTTACCAGCTGAGCCATAAGGGAAGCCCAGTAACTGACACAAACTTATGTGAATGAAAGTAGGAACATGTTTATGTGCAACTGTAGGATGTCCTTATTCTCCAATTAGGCCTAGGATCATGGTCTTGTGAAATCCTTGTGTGCTTCTGGTGGCTGACTATCTACATAGCTTTACTGTGATGCCTTCTCCAGCGAGGGGTAGGAAAACACCAGGTATGTAGAATGAAAACAAGTAAGAACAGAGTACAGGTGGGGAAAAGGTATTAGGAAGGAGAACAGATTGGAGATGTGAGAGAACTTTGAATATTATGACACAACAACACCTCTCTCAGCGAGCCGAGGAAATTTCCATAATGTCAAGGGACTGGGAAGAAACATTCAAAAGTAAAGAGGATGTCAGGCCACCTGGATACAGAATTTGGTTACTGAAAACTGTAAGGATTGGGGAATGTATCAGATCTCCCACTGAGTCACACTGTTCCATGGATGGCAAAAGCCCACCCAGTTATGATTATGGGAAAGTGTAGAAATCATGGGATGAAAGAAATGAGGAGGAAGCGAAGTCGGAAGTTGACGGGAAAGACTCTGGGAGGAGAATGGGACATTGTTACTTGGCAGGACATAGAATTTGAGGGTGGAATAAATTAGAAGAAAATCTTTGGAACTAAGAAAGAAATCAGAAAATATTGGCAGGAGAATTGATAGAATTGTGATTTAAAAAAAAAAGGAGCAGATTCAGAGCAAACTCTAGTTACATTTTCTCAATATTTTTTTCTCCTTATTAAAAAAAAAAAGAAAATGCCTACTATATATTCCATGAACACTGGGACACTGGTAAGAACCACTAACTTAGGTAAATAAAGAGGTCCAGGTCAATTACTTTGAAGCAAATGAAGTTTTAAGGGGTTTGCATCTAGCAAGAATAGGATTCACTTCCTGGCACCATTAATTACCATTTGGAATGGCCATTTCATACTCTAAGAGGTAGAAAAGTTGCATGTAATATGTCTCCAAATGTGATCATTTCAGAAATCATTTGAGAACTGATAAAAACCTTTAGCAAGTTTAACAATCCTAGAATCTTCCTTTTCTGAGTCTCCATGATATTGCTCTCAAAAGTTAACAAATTTAAATAAAAAAGCAATTGGATGACATATCTGTATGTATTTGGGGCTGGGGCTCAGAGGCAGGCTTCACAAGTGAAAACAAGCTGAGATTCAGGCTGTCTGTATATATAACAACTACTGTCTGACAGCAAAGTAGTTTGTTAGTAGCTCTCTTGTTACTTAAAATGTCTTCCCAAAATGCAGGAGGCAGGGACCCTCAGGACCTGAAATCTTACCTGGAAGCTATAGTGACTCTTGAGTCCTGAAGAGATGCCATGTGCCAGCCAAGGCTGCTTCCATAGTTGTGGGCACCAGAGGGAGGGAAAATGTCAAGTTCTTGGGGGGAAAAAAACTAAAACAAAATAAAATTTTAAAAAGCAAATTAAAAGAAATAACTAATAAAAACATCAACACATAAGAATCATTTGAGTCCCTTTCGGGGACACTGCCCCTCTATTTGGATGACTTTATGATTCTGGTCTCTTGTTTGATATGCTGGGGGTTTTGCCTTTAGCCAAGCATGCCTTAAACCATGATTTGTGGTGTCAAGAAAGTACAAAAGTCCTCCCATTTTCCATAGGCCCTTTCCCTTCTGATGATAGTCACTGAAAGGGAAACACATTCTTCTATTCCACAGTTAACAGCAAAGCTTAGAATCATCTCAGAAGACTTAGTCATGTCCGACTCTTTGTGACCCCATGGACTGTAGCCCGCCAGGCTCCTTTGCCCATGGAGTTCTCCAGGCAAGAATACTGGAGAGGGTTTCTGCTGGGGTCCAGCCCTGGTGGATCCAGGGAATTCGAAGGGGGGACAGAGTCGGCATCTTAGAAAGGACTACTTAATTAGAAAAGAGAGATTAGGAAAGAATAGTGTAGTAGGAAAATTAGTGGAGAAAAGAGGCTGAATAACTTGGTTTGCATGGAAAGCTAATAAAGTCTCAAGACAAGAAACTTGCACCACCTACATAGGCCACCGGCGCCCCATTGAATAGCGGAGGGTGCCCCACCTTGGGCTCCCTCTAGTGTGGGTCTTAGAAGCCAGGGCAAATAAGTAGGCATGGCGAGTCTCCATGCTCCACATTAGAATTCAGCCAGAAAAGAAGAGAAGGAGAAAAGATCACATGGGGGAAACCAGTCTTTCCAGTGACTGGTCCATCCTTTATTGTCCAGGAAAGCTTTTTACACTTTTGGTTGTACATAGAGAACAATGGATAATACAAAGTTATGCAGCATCAGCAGCCCTGACTCTTATCGAGATCAGGCTTTCTCTCTGCATACCTAGCTGTATACAGAAGTCTTAGGTGATTTACATCATCTTCTGGCCAGGAAGCCTATTAGCATTTTATGGCCCTTTTCTGATAAGGGTCCGTCAACCAGAAAACTTATTTGCCTTAAAAGTGTTGTTCTTACTAAAGTCTGGTGCCACTCTCAGAAAGCACTAATTAAGGTTACATTCTCATATAACAAGGACACAACAATTTATAACAAGGAAAGAGGAGTACAGTGATTTATAACAAAGAGAAAGCTCATTAACTCAAAAGTCTAGTATTGCTAACATCAAAACTACTATATTCCTTTTTCTATATCCCAATTACATTGATTAATATCCTCCAGGTGCCTAAAAGATAAAGAATATGGAGGCCTGGCAGCAGTCATTGACTCAACAGTGAAACCCATCACCAATATAATTTTTAGCTCTTTAGAAAAGGCTCTATATCTTTAAGATGTTTTAAGCTGCATGCCTCTCACGGTTGAGGGGCTGTAAACAATCACATGTGTAGTTATGAAAATCTGGACAGACCGGTCAAGTAAGTTAGAAAGCTATCAGAGGGGTTTAAGCCGAGACATTCTTTTTACACCCAGGAGACTTATTAACTGGAGCTCTAACTTAATTCCTTTTTAGAGGAAGGTGGTGGGGGACAGCCCCTGTTAATGTCAGAAGCGTAAGCGAAAAGCATAATGCAGTATGGCAGGCAGACTCTGGTTTTGGGGGTAGATGTTTGAGAAAATTCAGCGAGGCTCCCATAAGGCCCAACTCACCTTTGCCTGTCGGCCCCCTTGACCTCATGACCTTTGCCATGGGCGGGACTGCTCGTGCTGGCTCCTGGCAGGTTTCCATTTCCTTCTCTCAGAAGACTTAACACAGTGACTAATACTCTAGAAAGAAAAAATGAGGAATATAAGAGGGCAGTGAGAGTGACTGTTGTCTGCAGCACAGATGGTGCTGGGTTGGGATGTGAAAATCAGGAGCAAGATCAAGAAAATGGGACAGAAAGGGAAGATAAAGGATAACCTGCCACATACCTGCCTGTGCCAAGCCTGGGAGGTAGATATGTATTGTGTTAGTCCAGGGACTTTCCTCCTCACCTCCTTCAGAGTGAGCTCTAAAAGTTTTCTCTGACACAAAAGGCAATGGGCACATGTAATCCCTGGAAATCCCTAGCTTTTCCTGCACCAGGATTTTGCAGTGTTTCTAGATAACTACTTCTCCTCCTCTTTGCACTAGAGAAAAGGGGTCGATTCCCAGCTCTGATGCAATACAGATGCCAATTGCCTGGAGTCCACTCATCACCACATGGTCTTTTCAAGTCAGAAGGCTCCCCTCCCTGGGTCTCACGTGAGATTGCTGCGAGTCATGGGATGACCCTGTCAGTGATCTAAAATGGAGCCAGCTGAGCATGAGGGGCCACAGGCAGATGGAGAACTCAGCTAACTTCTCCTATGCCAGCATGAATCACTGGTTAAGCATTCACATCACACGAACATCATGAGAACATGTTCATACAAGCGTGTGGGGTGAGGGAGGTTTCCTCATCTCCAAGCACATGTTCTAAAAGTGCAAAACACGCTAATGTGCCTCAGTCTGGAGCTACATTAGGAAGTGTGTGCATCCTTAGGGAACTTATCAGGAAAGTCCAGACACAGGCATGTGCATGCCTTCGGTCCAGATGTTCCGTCTTGCTCCCACTTGTTCCGCTTGTTCCCTTCTCCCAAAGGACAGAGCCTGGGGCTGTATGCGTGGATCACCAGGGCTGAGTTGAACTAGTCAATTCAGTAGGTTTACATGCTCAATCCGACCCTTACAAGAACCAAAAGGAGGTTCACTGTGGCTTGAGATGAGGGGTCATGCTCTCCCTGGGAATAAATTCGATGAGTTGTATTTGTGTTTGGACTGCCCTGCCCACACTCACCACCTATTTTAGACAGCACATGACTCTGACTCAGAGGAGAGAGCAAAGTACAGCATGATGGCTTTAAAACAGGCTGCACACCCACTCCCTTGGGCCAGAGCCCAAAAACACCCAAGTCCCCAAGTGCCAACATCGAGGCCCCTCTCCTCTCCTGGCATCGCTAAACAGTGAGTGAGGTCACCCACATCCAGCAAAACAAAAGCAAACATTTAAAAATACCTTCCAAGCACACAAGTTGACAACTTGAACAAGAATGTGGGGGGAAAAGAAAGGCAAGTCATTTATAACTTAATGTCTTCTATGATATAGTTAGCTGTGCCCAGATGCTGCGGGTGGGATGAAGCCAGAAAGAAGCCACAATAACAGAGGCTCTGAGGCCATCAAGGAGGTGCTGGAGGACCTTTTCAGAAGAGCCAGCGGCTCCAGGTGACAGCATGGAAATGAAATGCCACACACTCCAGCTCCCTTCCCCATGGCATCATGCCTTTGCTAGGTTAATTCTCAGAAGCTGTTTGCAGCCAGGTCTGAAACCCACTCAAATTTGCTCAGATAAGTGGTGAATTGTGTGGGGGTAGAAGGGAGAAAGGAGCACGCCCACTCTAGATATGAAGAAGTCTTGGGAACTCAGGATGATGACTAATAAATTAGAGCTCACAAGGGGCAGGAACTGGGATCCCTGAGAAGCGCCCCCAAGTCAGAGCCAAGTTCCCTCCCTTAGGGCAGGTCCTTGGAGAGTCAGTTAATAGTCCACATTTATGGAAGGAGGAGAGCCAGGCAAGGAGAGGAAGATGAGAAGTGGAAGTAAAAGAGAGGGAAAGGAAAGAGGGAAGGACAGGGACAGGGAGGTGGGATGTGGGAAATAATACCTTTATTGCAGCCATTTAAATTAATACAGACTGAAGTCAGTCTGTACTTTAAATATTCAGATAATGATACTGAAGGAAATTTAATGAATGCAAACTCTTTGTGCTNAAAGAGGGAAGGACAGGGACAGGGAGGTGGGATGTGGGAAATAATACCTTTATTGCAGCCATTTAAATTAATACAGACTGAAGTCAGTCTGTACTTTAAATATTCAGATAATGATACTGAAGGAAATTTAATGAATGCAAACTCTTTGTGCTATTAATTTAGAAAATCAGGCTTGGGGAGGATTATGCTACCTGAAATACCTCTATTACTATTAGGGCAGAGGTCTCAGGTTCCAAAGCCTAAGGGGGTTCACATACATGAAACAAGGGCCTTAAATGAGAAGGTTCTTGTCACTGAGGCTCAGGGTCCCATGGTAGCAAGTGGTCACCTACAAAACTCTAGAGGAAGTCTTGCCTTCAAATGAAGACAAAGGTTTATTCTAACTCTTCCCCTGAAACTTGCTAGTCTTTAGACATGAGTTTTCTGGATCATCCTACATAATTCTTTCTGGTTCACAGGGTTGCCCCAGTTCAGATTTTATCATTAAAGTATGTGGCCAGGAACCAATGTTACTTCCCATAGAAATAACTGTCCTATAATGGAAAACCCTAACTGAGCTGCTCCTGTGGGCTTGGCAGGCCGCGAGATCTCTCAGAAACCAATGTCACCTCTTCCACCATCTGCCTCATGGCACCGGGTGGTCTTGCTGCTATCTTCCTGCTGTGTCCTCATCCTGTTCTCATAAGCAGGGTTCTGGTGCCGCAGAAAAGAGTCAAAATAAACCTTTGCCTTCGTTTGAAGCCTTGAGTAAATAAACTCCTGGACACGTGCCAACTCCTGTCGGTGCTCATGTGTCCTCATACACCAGCAAGAAGCAAACAACCAAGCACAACCCACGTGGAGATCGCTTCCCGTTCCCAGGAGTGCGTGTTCAAGCAGAGCGTCAGTTTCCACCCAGGGGCTGACGGACAGAATCCCCAGCTAGCTCCGTGGGTCCTGGGGAGACGCTTCTCTGTGTTCTGTTGCCCCTGATTCTCTGTATGGGCACTGGGAAGGCCAGGTCCTTGGAGAGTCAGTTAATAGTCCACATTTATGGAAGGAGGAGAGCCAGGCAAGGAAAGGAAGATGAGAAGTGGAAGTAAAAGAGAGGGAAAGGAAAGAGGGAAGGACAGGGACAGGGAGGTGGGATGTGGGAAATAATACCTTTATTGCAGCCATTTAAATTAATACAGACTGAAGTCAGTCTGTACTTTAAATATTCAGATAATGATACTGAAGGAAATTTAATGAATGCAAACTCTTTGTGCTATTAATTTAGAAAATCAGGCTTGGGGAGGATTATGCTACCTGAAATACCTCTATTACTATTAGGGCAGAGGTCTCAGGTTCCAAAGCCTAAGGGGGTTCACATACATGAAACAAGGGCCTTAAATGAGAAGGTTCTTGTCACTGAGGCTCAGGGTCCCATGGTAGCAAGTGGTCACCTACAAAACTCTAGAGGAAGTCTTGCCTTCAAATGAAGACAAAGGTTTATTCTAACTCTTCCCCTGAAACTTGCTAGTCTTTAGACATGAGTTTTCTGGATCATCCTACATAATTCTTTCTGGTTCACAGGGTTGCCCCAGTTCAGATTTTATCATTAAAGTATGTGGCCAGGAACCAATGTTACTTCCCATAGAAATAACTGTCCTATAATGGAAAACCCTAACTGAGCTGCTCCTGTGGGCTTGGCAGGCCGCGAGATCTCTCAGAAACCAATGTCACCTCTTCCACCATCTGCCTCATGGCACCGGGTGGTCTTGCTGCTATCTTCCTGCTGTGTCCTCATCCTGTTCTCATAAGCAGGGTTCTGGTGCCGCAGAAAAGAGTCAAAATAAACCTTTGCCTTCGTTTGAAGCCTTGAGTAAATAAACTCCTGGACACGTGCCAACTCCTGTCGGTGCTCATGTGTCCTCATACACCAGCAAGAAGCAAACAACCAAGCACAACCCACGTGGAGATCGCTTCCCGTTCCCAGGAGTGCGTGTTCAAGCAGAGCGTCAGTTTCCACCCAGGGGCTGACGGACAGAATCCCCAGCTAGCTCCGTGGGTCCTGGGGAGACGCTTCTCTGTGTTCTGTTGCCCCTGATTCTCTGTATGGGCACTGGGAAGGCCAGGTCCTTGGAGAGTCAGTTAATAGTCCACATTTATGGAAGGAGGAGAGCCAGGCAAGGAAAGGAAGATGAGAAGTGGAAGTAAAAGAGAGGGAAAGGAAAGAGGGAAGGACAGGGACAGGGAGGTGGGATGTGGGAAATAATACCTTTATTGCAGCCATTTAAATTGATACAGACTGAAGTCAGTCTGTACTTTAAATATTCAGATAATGATACTGAAGGAAATTTAGTGAATGCAAATTCTTTGTGCTATTAATTTAGAAAATCAGGCTTGGGGAGGATTATGCTATCTGAAATAACTCTATTACTAATAAAAAGAAATTGCAGAGACATTGTAGAGAAGACATTCAATCTGTACAAAAATATATACAGCAACAAATAAAAGACTCTCTCCACACCAACTTCCTGGGCCATTTTTCCTTCAGTTAGCAGATATTAACTTCCTTCTGAGGAGAAAGAATAAACATATACACACACATACCCTCCACATATAAAAAGTATATATACACATATATGGTACAGTAAATTGTATATGTATATAGAATTGTGTATATGGTATAACAGCTCCACTACAAAGCCACAGTCATCAAGACAGTATGGTGCTGGCACAAAGACAGAAATATAGATCAATGGAACAAAATAGAAAGCCCAGAGATAAACGCACTCACCTATGGACACCTTATCTTCGACAAAGGAGGTAAGAATATACAGTGGATTAAAGACAATCTCTTTAACAAGTGGGGCTGGGAAAACTGGTCAACCACCTGTAAAAGAATGAAACTAGACCACTTTCTAACACCATACACAAAAATAAACTCAAAATGGATTAAGGATCTAAACGTAAGACAAGAAACTATAAAACTCCTAGAGGAGAACATAGGCAAAACACTCTCTGACATAAATCACAGCAGGATCCTCTATGATCCACCTCCCAGAATACTGGAAATAAAAGCAAAAATAAACAAATGGGATCTAATTAAAATTAAAAGCTTCTGCACAACAAAGGAAACTATAAGCAAGGTGAAAAGACAGCCTTCTGAATGAGAGAAAATAATAGCAAATGAAGCAACTGACAAACAACTAATCTCAAAAATATACAAGCAACTCCTGCAGCTCAATTCCAGAAAAATAAATGACCCAATCAAAAAATGGGCCAAAGAACTAAATAGACAGTTCTCCAAAGAAGACATACGGATGGCTAACAAACACATGAAAAGGTGCTCAACATCACTCATTATCAGAAAAATGCAAATCAAAACCACGATGAGGTACCATTTTACGCCAGTCAGAATGGCTGTGATCCAAAAGTCTACAAGCAATAAATGCTGGAGAGGGTGTGGAGAAAAGGGAACCCTCTTACACTGTTGATGGGAATGCAAATTACTACAGCCACTATGGAGAACAGTGTGGAGATTCCTTAAATATTTAATTTAAATTATAGATATATAATTAATATATGCCACAATAAAACAATAAATATATAATATACATTTAATTATATATAATCTCTATATGGTATATATTTATATATTATACAGTGAATAATAATGAATATATATGCCATACATTTGAACATTGAAAACTAAAATGGACAGAAACGGTTGAATTTAATTCAGGTGACCATTATATCTACTACCGCGGGCAAGAATCCCTTAGGCGAAATGGAATAGCCCTCACAGTCAACAAAAGAGCCTGAAATGCATTACTTGGGTGCAATCTCAAAAACGACAGAATTATCTGTTTGTTTCCAAGGCAAACCATTCAACATCACAGTAATCCAAGTCTATGGCCCAACCACTAACACCAAAGAAGATGAAGCTGAATGGTTTCGTAGAGACCTATTAGACTTTCCAGAACAAACACCAAAAAAGGATGTCCTTTTCATCACAGGGGACTGTAATGCAAAAGTAGGAAATCAAGAGATACCTGGAGTAATAAGCAAGTTTGGCCTTGGAGTACAATATGAAGCTAGGCAAAAACTAACAGAATTTTGGCAAGAGAACACACTGGTCATAGCGAACACCGTTTTTCAACAACACAAGAGACGACTCTACACATGGACATCACAAACTGGTCAAACTGAAATCAAATTGATTATACTGTTTGCAGCTGAAGATGGAGAAGCTCTATATAGTCAGCAAAAACAAGCTCGAGAGTTGACTGTGGCTGAGATCATCAGCTCCTTACTGCAAAATTCAGGCTCAAATTGAAGAAAGTAGGTAAAACCACTAGACCATTCAGATATGACCTAAATCAAATCCCTTATGATTACACAGTGGAGGTGACGAATAGGTTCAAGGGATTAGATGTGGTAGACAAAATGCCTGAAGAACTATGGATGGTGGTTGGTAACACTGTACAGGAGGCAGTGACTGAAACCATCCCAAAGAAAATAAATGCAATAAGGCAAGGTAGTTGTCTGAGGCTTTACAAATAGCTGAGGAAAGAAGAGAATCAAAAAGCAAGGGAGAAAGGGAAAGATATACCCAATTGAATGCAGAGTTCCAGAGAATAGCAAGGAGAGATAAGGTCTTCTTCAACTAATAGCACAAAGAAATAGAGGAAAACAATAGAATGGCAAAGACTAGAGATTTATCCAAGAAAATTGGAGATATCAAGAGAACATTTCATGCAAGAAAATGGGCACAATAAAGGACAGAAACGGTAAGGACCTAACAGAGGCAGAAGAGATTAAAAAGAGGTGGCAAGAATACACAGAAGAACTGTAAAAAAAAAAAAAAAAAGGCCTTTTTAACAA
>SJYA01008393.1:0-16862 GCA_006410615.1 Neotragus moschatus
GTCGCAAGAGCTGGACACCATTGAAGTGACTGAGCACCAGCACAACTGGGACTTATTCAGGTGTCCATGAACTCACTGAAATTATAGGAAAAATTGTGTTTGTGTGCATATGCACAGTACGCACCTCGTATTCGTGTTTTCTAATTGGGCAGGTTGACAAGCACTCTTTGAAAGGACGAGTGGAACAGCCAAGTCTATACCAGACAAAACATGGTGGAAACACTCTGATGGACAGTGAAACTAAGAAAGGGATAGGAAGTCCTAAGAATAATGAAATGACAGCTCTAAAGGAGCTGTTGATTCATATATTTTAATTATCATTGGGTTATTCTCTTATGGTGAAGTGTGTCACGTCAAATACAGAGTTAAAAAATACAACATATTTGCTGATTCAAAGGTTACAGGGTCTAAGTTTACAGCTCCCCTCCCTGGTTAATGAGTCTGCTTGCCTTTTGCATGCTGCTGAGAGTAATGAGGACGGGAGAAGGGAGAAGGGCAGTGAAAGGCTTAATTGATTTGCATACATAAAACTGATTTTGCATATATACTTGTGAAAGTAAGCACTAAGTCCACAGGTAAAGGAAAGGGTTTCTGGAGTTTGCCAGCAGTAGAAAAGAGAGATCTGTTAACAATGCCTTGGATGAATGAAACCTAGGATGAGCTGATGAAATAGAAATTCACATTTTAAGGCAAGGCAAGAAAATTTTGAACAGAAACGTTTCCTCTGCCCTTTGGCCTCCTCCCTCCTGTCTACTGCCCATTGTGCATCTATCTGCATTCTGCATTAGCCAGACTATCCAGTGGCAGTAATAGCTGCTCAAACATAAATATCAACTGTTCTCCTAACACCAGCCATACTCCTCACAAGATAACATTCTTTCGTCTGTCCTTAAGGGATCTCCATGATTCACCGCTCACCTCATACCTGCAGAGATCTTTAGTGAACTTATAACAACATACCATTTCCCTTAAAGATGCTGATGGATGCAAAACAGACTGGTTAGACAACCCTGGGAGATATTGGGCCACACCTACTGGAAGCTCTTCACTTAAATATTTACTTATGACTTTATCAATAATATAGCTACTAGTTATATTACTGTTATTCTGCCTATTATACAAGATTATTGTTTCCTGCCTTACCAGATGTGTGATTGAGCCTCCAATAAAATTATTGATGATTGGTGTGGTGTTTGTCACTCAGTCGTGTCCAGCTCTTTGCAATCCCATGGACTGTAGCCTGCCAGGCTCCTCTGTCCCTGGGATTCTCCAGGCAACAATACTGGAATGGACTGCCATTCCCTTCTCCAGAGGATCTTTCTGACCCAGGGATGGAACCCAGGTCTCTTGCATTGCAGGCAGATTCTTTTCTGTTTGAGCTACAGGGAAGACCCTGGTGGGGTTGGGCTACTGGAAAAGACTGACCAAATATATACTTCTATGAGATCAATGATTGTCATAGTGTAACTCTAGGAATGGGAAGAGATGACATGAGGGAACCCCTTCCTAGAACCACAATGGAATGTAAGGCAGGTGAGCCAGAGGCTTTGGCTACTGTTAGCAGGGCCTAGTCCAGTAATAGTACATTGAGCAGTCCATCAACCAAATCCTCACCTGACCACCTGAAAGTGAGCATCCCTAATGCATGGACAAAATGGTCACGAAATGCCTCCCAAACACTAAAATTAAGAAGTACACCCCAAAAGGAATTCAAGGTGAGGTATTTTGTGCTGCAGGAAAACTGAGAACCGGCTCTCAGGTTGTTAGATGTTTTCAGGGAAAAAATTTTATGAATCCAGTTTCCTGCTCTCCCCTGCCTTAGAGGAGCACTAAAACCATTAACTAAGATCCCTATTCCTCAAACGGGCTTCCCTGCTGGCTAGACAGAAAAGAATATGCCTGCGATGCAGGAGACCCGGGTTTGATCCCTGGGTGGGGAAGATTCCCCTGGAGAAGGGAATGGCAGCCCATGCCAGTTGCCTGGGAAATCCCATGGACAGAGGATCTTGTCGGGATACAGTCCATGGGGTCGCAGAAAGTCAGATGTGACTGAGCAACTGTTACTTTTATTCCTTGAAAATGGCAGTAACTCTACCAAGGTATATGCTTGACTGCACACACCCCCTTCTCCAAAATCACATCTAGACTGGCCTGCCCCTTACCTCTTTGGAACAGTTCTCAGAATTCTCTGAGAGACTGTCTCCTAGTTGTAATCCTCAAATTGGCTCAAATAAATGTTTCCCTTTCTTAGGTTGATTGTGAATTAACATTTTTTGGTGGACAGAGCTGTTGAAATAGGACTTTTAGGAACTATAATTTTTTAAGGAAGTGTGGTAAAACGACCTTGCATATTTTCACCAGACTTCAGGAAAGACATAAATCAGTTTCAAGGTCTAGGGCATCAGATTGATGTTTCTTTTTTAGTGTGGGTGCCACTTCTACTTCTGCAAGCAGAACAGGCCTCCATGTATTTGTTTGGGTCACACAGGTTTGCCTGCCTGTCTGGCTATGGAGCAGCCTGGCATCCACACCCAACACACCCGTTTTGGGTCTGGGTTGGGTAGGCTGGGGACAGGTGAGTCATACCAGGCTAATTGACCCCCTATCACAGTTTCACTGACCAAGCCACTCCTGAGTTTCTATTTGTTTTGTGGGAGGTCTGGACCATTCTTCAGGTGGGGGAAACTTCCCCAGGACAAACCATGGAGTCTCTGGACAAAAGGATGTCATCATTTTTCTCTTGAGCATTTTTTTTTAATGACTTGATTTTTTCTTTAACAACTAAAAGACAATTATAGCAACTTCAAAAACATGGCAGTGGACATTGTGGTGTGCTGCCCAAATCGTGCTCGTCATTTATGCCTCCTCCTCCAGCTGCTTGGAGAGGAAGGGTGGGTGACTGGCAGATCCCACTGAAGTCCCCCCTCCCTCTGATCACCCTCTGCTGAAGTGAGCAGCTTCATCCAAATAGATGTCATCTTCTGAGGGACAGCCCATATCCAAAGCCTGGCCAATGTCTTGGATTTGAGGACAGCTCTGTCAGGACCCTCACGGAATCTACGGAGGCCTCTACAGGGACAGCCTCACAGTCAGACTTCCTTCTCTGTTCAATCCCGCCTCTTCACACCCCTACAGATGTTGCTACAAGGGCATCCTCCAATAAGCCTCCTGTATGCTGATCTCCACTGCAGAGTCTGCCTCCCAGGGAAACCTGGCTTGTGGTGGTAAGAGTGGGTGCAAGAAAGCAGATGCTAAAGCTGGGTCACCCACCAGCTGGCTAGAAATAAGGAGCCCATGGTGGGTGGCTGGCGAGTGGATAAAGCCAGGCATGCAGCAATAGTAGGAGTGGTGATGTTTTCTGGGAGGGCATGCCTTTGGGAGGGCATGCTTTGGCCAGGTGATGGAACCAGTATTTGAGAAGCAGGAGCAAGTTAATAATTATAAGGATAATGGTATCCAGCAGCTGTTCCCGGGGGCAATGGAAGTTCTGGAGACAGACAAGGAAAGGCTGAGGGTAATGAATGAGCAATTAAAGGCTAAACCCTTGGCAGGGTACAGTGGAATGGGCGCATATCCCATAGCTGGAGGGTAGATGAAGCCGAATCTCAGGTTCAAGATTTAAACATAAAAGTAATAGGCTCCAGAAAAAGTTGAATTCCCCTTGGCAAGTCTTCTACACCTAAATTCAAGCTACAATTGGGACAGCCTGAGGCCTGGAAACAAGGGATGTGGATCTTTGCAGTGCAATGAAAGTCCTCATTCTGGAGGTCTCTGCCTTGCAGGACAACGTGTGTCCCCAACAGGTTCTGCCACTTTTGCCTTACTGACACTAGACCCATCATGACCCATTATGGCCAATAACATAACCCATTAAGTCAAAACAAGTACCATCAGGTATACACTTGGGTCTGCTAAGGAGAAAGGAGACTGTTCCTTGAAGAAGCTGTGGATCCTGGCTGATTTGTACCAGCAGATCAACGGGAGGTCAATGGGAAGCAGAATATGAAGTTGTTAATTGATATGGGAGCATTCTTTCTTTCTTTTTTTCCCTTAGCTGCCCTGAACAGTCTGTGGGATCTTAGTTCTCCAACCAGGGATTGAACCTGGGCCCTCGGCAGTGAAAGTGCAGAGTCCTAACCACTGGGCCATCAGGAACTCCCCAGCAGAGAGGACTGTTAGAATCCCCCAGAACATACCGCTTAGATGTCTCCTTGGCACTTGGCAAAGTGATGCCCACACTCAATGAGCAATAAATGCTGGAACTTCTTTTTTAGGCAGTGGAAAAAGGAAAATGTCTCATAGAAGGGGGTATACTTGAGTGGATTTATTAGATGAGGTGGGAAATTGAACCAGGTTTACCATGTGAGGGCCAAGAGGACATTTACCGAAGTAGCAAGGCAGGATATGGTAAGAGGGATATAAGATTCACTGAGAAACACACTGGGGGCTCTCCTTTATGGTCCAGAGCTCATGGTGAGAGATGTCATTATAGAACTGAGCTCCTCAATGGGGATGATAATAGCCTGAAATATAAGAGGTCATGAGAGTGCCTTAACCATTAGAAACAACGTACATACAGCTGTTGCAGCGAGAGGCAAAGCTGGGGAGGCAGCAAGAAGGGTCTGACCTACAGAGAGCTGTGGTTGTTGTTCAGTCCCTCAGTCACTTCTGACTCTTGGCTACCTCCATGGACTGCAGCACACCAGGCTTCCTGGTCTTTCACCTTCTCCTGGAGCTTGCCCAAACTCATGTCCATTGAGCCAGTGATGTTATCCAACCATCTCATCCTCTGTTGTCCCCTTCTCCTCCTGCCTTCAGTCTTTCCCAGCATCAGGGTCTTTTCCAATGAGGCCATCAGGTTGGCCAAGGTATGGAGCTTCAGCTTCAGCATTAGTCCTTCCAATGGATACTCAGGGTTGATTTCCTTTAGGATTGACTTGGTTGATCTCCTTGCTGTCCAAGGAACTCTCAAGAGTCTTCTCCAACACCACAGTTCAGAAGCACCAATTCTTCAGCATTCAGCCTTCTTTATGGTCCAACTCTCATATCCATACATGGTTACTGGAAAAACCATAGTTTTGACTATATGGACCTTTGCCCACACAGAAAGCTGTGGAGATGGTTAATAGAACAGATCATCCTTATGGGCAAGATAAATAGGTAACAACAAAAGTACTGTTCAATCTATCCAATCAAAATAATCAAGGATTTTTATTGGATCAAGAGGCTAAGGGCAGCTTCCCCAGTACAAACTCATGATCCCTCCCTCATGCCGTTTCTATATCTGAGTCAGTTTTCACTCCCAGAACTCTTAACTAAACCACAGAAGATATTGCATATTAAGGAGACAGAATGACTCAGTCAGTTGATATCAGCCAGCCTCTTTGTTATGCAACTGTTGGCACAACAAAGTAGCCGCAGTTGGAGGCATGGAAGGCAGGTATGGGCTCAGCAGCCCCAGCTCACACTCAGCAAGCCTGCTCTAGCTGCAACTGCTACCAAAGACCAGCACTATGTCCCTGGTACAGCACCACCTCTTGAGGAAGACTCAAATTAACCACTAAACTCCTACTCTGGAAGGGGCAATAATTCATCTTGATTAGAGTCAACAAATAGTCCACGGGATGGATTTGGTGGTTGAGGTTAGCAGCTATAAGCTATTATATATAGAATGGATAAACAACAACATCCTACTGGGTAGCACAGGGAACTATGTTCAATATCCTGTGATAAACCATAATGAAAAAGAATATAAAAAAGATATATATGTGTGTGTGTATGTATAACTGAATCACTTTGCTGTACAGCAGAAATTAACACAACATTATAAATCAACCATACTTAAATTTTAAAAGAAATTTTTTTTTTTAAATTCCGTACATCCCAGCTCTTGAGTTTGCCTTTCCTATTTATAGGACCTGTTGCCCTGAAACAAATAGACTGCTAGATATTTCTCCAGCAAAGATGTGTTGATTTAGATCAGCAGAGAATTGCAGTTTGGGGTCTGCATGGCAAGCCACATGCAAGTCCCAAAACACCAAGGGAAGGAGACCCCTTTTATAGAAGGGGAAAGGAAGTCAGGGGGACTGTAGTTGTTTGTTTGTTTAATTTAAAGAAGAGTCTGAGGTTTTTCATTGACTGAGTCCTTGCTGGGAAAAGGCCTGTCTTCCAGTTGGGCTCTGCTATTGTAGCAGGGCATGAGAGCTCCCCCTTCTGGTCTCCCAACTCTACTTCACTGAGGTTCTTTAATAATTTGGGGGGGGGGCTTCCCTGGTGGCTCAGTTAATAAAGAATCTGCCTGCAATGGAGGAGATCTGGGTTTGATCCCTGGGTTAGGAAGATCCCCTGGAGGAGTCATAGCAACCCACTCCAGTATTCTTGCTTGGAGAATCCCCATGGACAGAGGAGCCTGGTGTGCTGCCGTACATGGGGTCACAAAGAGTCGGACATGACTGAGCGACTAAGCGCACACAATAATTTTTTAGAGGCCTCAGCACCATTTTTCAAGGGCTTACAGAGTGTTTGATCTACTAAAAGGAGATCCTGCAAAAGATCACAGTTGAGTAAGGGACATACCTTGTAGCAAACAAAGTGTTGGTAGGTGGTACCTGACCACGGGGTCGTGGCCCTGTTCTGAACTGCACCACACAGAACAATGTAATAGTTGTGATAGAACTGAGAGGCTGGATGGGAGGAGGCACCTTAGAGTATATTTCCTAAACCCATCACCATTCTATGGTGTGGTGGCCCTGACAGACAGAATACATGCGTCTGAGAACCAAGGCCCTGCCTCCCCACATACCCAGAGACCCACTGGGAGAATTCTTTTCTCCTGTTCCTAAAACTCTGGGCTCTGAGGGCTTACAGATCTTGGCTCTCAGGAAGAGGATGTTCCACCAGAGTGCACAGCAGGAATCCCATTCAAGTTTTGTCTACTGCCCAGTCCCTTCAGCTTCCTCATACCAAGAAACGAGTAAACTTGGAAAGAAGTCACCTGCTCAAACAGGTAAATAATCATCCTGAGGTAGGCCTGTTTTCTGTAACTGCGAAAAAACCCGAATGAATTTTTTGGCCAACCCAATATAGTGGGGGCATGGGAGACTGTATTTGACCCCAGATAATCTACTTGGTACTCCCTTGCAGCAGCCTTAGCCTGAGAAGGGGAAAGTGACCAGGAGCTCAGACTCCTAAGGCTTAAGAGTCCTGGCCATCCCGCTTAGGAAAGCAAAAGTGCTCGCTAAGGGGCCAGGGGCACCAACATGGACAGTATTGATAGAAGATGCAGATAAACGACTCCTGAGTGGGTCCTAAGACCAGCTGCAGCAATGGAGACTCTAGGTTTCCCCATTAACCTTTCTCTTAGACGTTTCCCTTGAGGAAAGATGCCCACTAGCCTGAAAAGAACTGCCTCACCCAAAGCCACTGTAACTTCTCAGGAAAGTTCCTCCTGGAATTCCATTCTGCCTCAGTCCAACTCCCGCTCAGGTGCTGATCCCAAGAGATTAAGAGGTAAAAAAAACTTCTTACATTCAAATTTCCATCTCTCTCTTTTTCATATATATATTTGCTATTGTTTGTTATCTTTGAGTATATGTACTTTTGTGTTTCTTATTTTTTAACTAAACATTATGTCACAAAGTACTCTTTCCACATATTATTACAGATTACTCCTAATTACAATTTTAATGTCAGTATAACATTCCCTTCATTTGCTGTAGCATAATTTTTTTTCCTTTGGCCACATCACATGGCATGTGGGATCTTAGTGCCCTGTCTAGGGATCAAATTTTTGCCCTCTGCAAGGGAAGTGCAGAATCTTTTTTTTTGCTATTAAAAGCTTTATTGTTTCCCTTTGGTCCAAGGCTTGTGAAAGGGCTCCAAGGTGTTAAAAAGTTGCCTAGTGGCTGCAGAGAGGGGCTTCAGGCAGAAGCCCTGACATTAGTGGGGCTCCTCAAAGCCCACTGAGCTCCAGAGGCTCCTAGTTGTGCTTGAGGGTGAGCCTTTTGAAGAGATATTCGCCCAGCCCAGCCTAGGGACGAGCCAGCTTTCAAGGTTGATCAGGTGGTCACCCCTCTTCTTGATGAATTTCACCTCCTCATCTAGGAAGTCGTTCTCCAGGAAGTCACGGAAGTAGGGGTCTCCTTGGGTAGAACCCAGGCCACGTAGATCCAAAGGGGCCTGGTACAGGTTTCTCTCCAGGAGAAGGGCGGCTTCCATAGCATCCTGGGTTTTACCCCACTCATCTTGAGATGGTTTCTGCATATTCAGGAAGAGGGCCCTGCCGCTGCACTGGTTTTGCATTTTCAAGAGGCGATCGTGCTCCCCCTTGGCCAATTCGAGGAAAAAGTGGCCCCTACCCTCCAGAGCCACATCGTTGAGGTTGAAAGAGAAGCCCAGAGATGGGTGGGTGTAGGAGGCCAGCACATGCATAGAGATGGTGGCCTGCATCTCAGTGAAATAATTCTGACAAATCTGGGAGCCCATGGTTGATTGTTAATAAGCAGTTTAGCTTAAAAAACAAATGATGTTGGCTGGACCCAGTGATCACAGATGGCTGAGGGGCTGATTCTGAAGGTTGCTACCGGGAAAAAGTTTGGAGGGTGGTTGGAAGCTGGAGCAAGGGGCGACCCTGGATCTGTTTGCTGGGACCTTGGAGTGAATGCACTGCTGAAAGTGTGGAGTCTTAACCACTGGACTTCCAGGGACGTCTCTGCAGCATAATTTTTTAAAACCATCTTTATTGTTAGGCACTTAGATTTATTTATATTATATAGTGGACTGTAGCTTACCAGACTTCTCTGTCCATGGGATTCTCTAGGCAAGAATACTGGAGTGGGTTACCATTTCCTTCTCCAGGGAATCTTCCTGACCCAGGGATCGAGCCCAGGTCTCCCACGTTGGAGGCAGACGCTTTAACTTCTGAGCCACAAGGAAGCCCCATTATATAGCATATCTTCCATAAAATCAGTATCTTCCTTCAGATGTTTCTCTTCTTCAGTTGATTTAAATCCTGTGTACTCAAGTGATCCAGTGGGAGGGTGTGAAGCATATCTTGGGGGCCTGTGGTATCTGTTAGCAAACTGCTTTCTCCAAAATGATAGCGATCTATCTTGCTGCATCAAGGAGGATTTCAGCATAATCCTCCCATCATTCAAAATGATCACTATAGACTTTGTTGGTAGTATCATAAATGTAAAAGAGTACCTCATTATCATATTACTTTGTTCTTGGTATCTTTTTGGAAAATCATAACTGAAGTTAAATTTATTGTTATTTGAATTTCCTCTCGTGTATTAATGTTCCTGGGATTATTGACATTTTTATAAATTGGAAGGCACACTCTCACCTCTGTCACCAAATTAGTGAATGGGTTTCTGATGAGTAAAATTCAAGTAGAAGCAAAGTCCTAATCTATTGCAAAGTGCACTGGACTTGGAGTCAGTGGATGCTGCTTTGAGTTCTGAGTCAGTTATGACTTGTGTTATGTTGAGAATGTTTTAGACCATCAATAAAATGGAGACCCCAAAGTAGGCCAGACCCTATTTTGATTCTCTGCACCCCCCCCTCCAGCTTTTTTTGCAAAGAAGGATGGAAATGACAGAACACAAAAATAGTAATTACTCAGAAGTATTTCAGTCCCTTGTTTTGCTCTACAAAATGCTGTATCAAGCAATATTCAGGGGACTTGCCTGGCGGTCCAGTGGTTAAGATTCCATGCTCCCAGTGCAGGGGGCATGTGTTCAATCCTTGGTCAGGAAACTAAGATCCTACATGCCCCGCAGGGCAGGCAAAAAAAAAAAAGTAACACCCAGAAGTATCTACCTTATTCTGCCCCCACCTGAAGGTGGAGTCCTCAATCATCTACATTGTTCAGGGCCCTGGGACTGGCCAGCACAGTAATATCAGTTTAAGCAGATGGTGTTTGGTGATAGAGGGGTTGGTGGGCATCTGAAGTGGAAATTTTGTTGGCAAAACAGAGAACCAGGCCAAGATGGGAAGGAGCTGTCACCTAAAAACATTATTTTATGTTTCATGGTCTCAAAAATTTAAGACAAATAGGGCTGTTTGACAAACTGACATTAATGCCAGTTGACATTAACAGACACTTTGCAAATGATAGTTCTTTTAGTCTATTTAGGATTAGATTATTAGTTTTTCTTTAATTTTTCAACAAACATTATTGAAGCACTAAGCTAAATTCTAGAAATATAAAAAGGAATAAAACAGTTCCAGCCCTCAAAGAAGATCATAACTTAACAATGGAGACCACCACTTAAAGGATTATAACTACAGGTAATTCCCTGGCAGTCCAATGGTTAGGACTCAGCACTTTCACTGCAGCAGTCCTGGGTTCAATCCCTGGTCAGGGAACTAAGATCCCACAAGCTGAGCAATGTGGCCAAAAAACAAGGCTTCCCAGGTGGCACAGTGGTAAAGAATCCACTTGCCAGTGCAGGAGACATAAGAGACACAGGTTCGATTTCTGCGTGGGGAAGATCCTCTGGTACAGGAAATGGCAACCCACTCCAGTATTCTTGCTGAAAAATTCCATGGATAGAGGAGCCTGGGAGACTACAGTCCATGGGGTAGAGCTGGACATGACTGAGTGACTGAGCACACACACACTACCAGACAGTGTAATAACCACAGCCATCAAAATATACTTGACGACTTTCTTCTCTTGTTTTGAGTTATATATTTTAGAGTTCTAGTGTTCTAAAATATCTTGTACTTATAAATATTAATCAANCGCAGAGAGCTGGACATGACTGAGTGACTGAGCACACACACACTACCAGACAGTGTAATAACCACAGCCATCAAAATATACTTGACGACTTTCTTCTCTTGTTTTGAGTTATATATTTTAGAGTTCTAGTGTTCTAAAATATCTTGTACTTATAAATATTAATCAAAGAAATTTGAGGCTGCAAACTTGGAAAAGAGGCCAAGATATCATGATCCAAAAGGGTGGGGAATAAATAGAGGGCCTTAAGATAGTGGTCATTTGGTATTAATAATTTCATTCCAGTTGATCCTTGAACAGTGTGGGTACCTACCTTCCTGCAGTCAAAAATCTGCATATAATTTATAGTTGACTCTCTACATTCATGGACTCACTCAACGTCGGATTGTGTAGGACGGTAGCATTTACAATTGAGAAAAAAAAATCCACGTATACATGGACGCACACATGGGTTCAAACTCAGGTTGTTCAGAGGTCAACTGTGTTCTGTGATGTTCCAGTAAGAACACAGAGACTTGCCAGCAAGCCATGCTAATATTTACACTCCAAGGGCATTGCCATGGGACTAACAGGTAAGAGAGAGAGGTGTGAAAAGAATTGGAGGGCATTGAGAGACTGCAGTCCTTGTTAGTAAAAATGCTAAGAAGGAAAAAAAGCCGGGGTCCCACAAGAAAGGAGCAAAGCAAGGCATGGTGGTTCCATCACAGACTGGATTCTAATTCCAGGCTCTTTCTTTCTCTATTTATGTGTTTGTCCTTGAAGAAGTTGCACAATCTTTCAGATCTTCAGTTTCCTCATTTGTAAAACAGAGATGTAGCAGAGCCCTTTGCAGAGAATTCTCATGAGGATAAAAGGATAGAAAGCATCTAAGTGCTTGGCCCCATCCCAGGCACATAGTGTCTGCTCAATAAGAGCTGGGATTTTGTATTACCATTATTTTTCTCTCTTATCTTACAAGTAGCAAGATGGTGCAACAGGGAACATTGGTGGGGCATTTCCTCTTTCACTGCAGCAAATGACAGTGAAACCACACTTTCAGGTCGTATTGATAGTCCTCGAAGATGTCCTGAGAAAATGTCGTTAGACCCCAAGGGTGTCCCAGACCCAGGTGTCCAAAGACCATCTATTACTATTTCTCACCCTCTCTCTCTAACCTGCAGCCAGCAGAAGTGAAGGCATCTTGGTGACTTACAGCAACCATCTGCAGAGGGGACAAAGGTGCTTTCTGTTCTGCTGGAGGAAGAAATAATGAGCTGTTTTGTATTGCAGCCCTCACAGTCAGAATGTCAGGACTGGCTGCTTGCCCTGAGTCTGAACGACCGCCAATAACCCATTTCAATGGATTTAATCCATTAAATTTAATCCCTCTCAAATTCTCAAAAGTGGCTTAAAAGTAGTTGTGAGAATTTGGGGGGCAACTTTTGAGCTTTAAATATGCACAAATAAATTAGGTGGCTATTTAACACTGGGCTTGTTAGTCTGTATTTGCAATATAACTGATAGGATATATGTATTATTTACAGTGCCCTGTGGATTCAATTTTGTAAGATTTATGAGATGGTGGATGTGTTTGTACTTGAGTTAAATTAAAAATAGTGGTTGTCATCTATCATGTAAACTTAATTTAAACCTCAAGGCCACGTTTTCCCATTTTTATAGCCAAGGGTGTCTTTATCCTTCAAGATCATGCTTGGGTCACCAAATTGCATCCTGGCTTAACCAGTACATTTTCAATAGATAGCCACAGGAATCTAAACAGCATCATGGATGTCTGTTCGGCAATGTGGTTTTTATACTCTGGAGAATTCTATGACCTTCCCAATATTAAAAAGAAAAAAAAAATCCTGTTTGTGCTTAAATTAGCCAGAATTGACTTCTGTTGCTTACTGCAGAGAATCCTGACTGATACATACGTTTCATTGATCATTTTTCATGTAAAATGAGGCGTGTTAATTAAACATGACTAACCCTAAATAGAGTATTAAAGTGTTAAGTAGCGAAAGTGTTAGTCACTCAGTCATGTGTGACTTTTGGGACCCCCATGGACTGTAGTCCACCAGGCTCCTCTGTCCATGAAATTCTCCAGGCAAGAATACTAGAATGGGTTGCCATTTCCTTCTCCAGGGGGTCTTCCCAACCCAGAGATCGAACCTGGGTCTCCCACATTGCAGGCAGATTCTTTACCATCTGAGCCACGAGGGAGGCCCCAAAATATTAAGTAGGTAGTCCAATTATCTTTCTTGCAAATAATTACCACAGAAATTACTGCACATTTAAAAATGAAATTAGGCCACTTTTCATCGTTCTTTTTCTATTTTCTTTCAAAGAAATCTATTGTTACAACTCAACTTCAGTGGACAATGGGAAGGGCAGGAGGCTGGGAGCTGAGAGATGGACAGGCTGAAATGCAAGCCTTTGAATGAGGTCAGGTTTGGAAAAGGAAGGTAAGAATGCAGCAACTGTCTGAGTCTGTTTGGACCATTTCAGAACAAAATATACAGATGAGACTTAATCAATAGACGTTTATTTCTCACATTCTAAAGACTAGGAACTCCAAGATCAAGGTGTTAGCAAAGGTAGGCTTCATTCTGAGGCAGGCCTCCTTTCTTGACTTCTGACTTGTAGGTGAACACCATCTTGCTGAGTGCTCACAGAACCTTTTCTTTGTGTGCATGGGATGGGGGCAAGGATGAGGGAGGTGGGGAAGGCTCTTTTGTGCCTTTTTCTTACAGTGATTTTTAAAAATATTTATTTTATTTCTTTGGCTGAACTGAGTCTTGGTTGTGGCACTTCTGATCTTTGTTGTGGCATCCATAATTTTTAGTTGCAGTATGTGGGATCTAACTCTCTGACCCAGGTTCCTTGCATTGGGAGTTTGGAATCTTAGCCGCTGGACCACCAGAGAAGTCTTCTTATAAGGGCGCTAATCCTACTGTGAAGTGCCCCACTCTCATGACTTCACCTAATCCTAAATACCTCCTGAAGGCCCATCCTCAAGTACTATCATATTTGGAGGTTAAGGCTTCAACATACAAATTTTGGGACGGCATCATTCAGTCCATAGCAAAAGTTATACAGAAAAGGGGGACAAGACTTGAAAAAAATTAAACACTTTTTTAAAAGTAGTGAAATAGTGCAGAAAAGAGAAAGGACTTCAGATTCAGACAGGATTGGGCTGAATCCCATTTACTAACTGTGTGACCTTGGACAAGTTACTTAACATCTCTAAGCCTCAGTTTTCACAGCTGTAAAATGAAGATGATTGGGCATTCATGACCGAATTGTAGTAAGAATTAATGAGATAGAGGTTTAAAGTATCTGGACCAAAACCAGGTTTTGACAGAGCATAGCAGGGACAGGTATGTTGCTCAGGGGCAGAAGTTGTGATGATAATGGGTGATGGAGTTTAATGCTGAAATCTGCTGTTCCATGAACACTGGTCTCCTTAAGTGGGAGGGAGGACTGGAAAACTTGTCCAGGACCTTCCAATTCTGAAATCCCATGAATTCACAAGTATTCACACATTGATGAGGAAGCAGATATATTCATCTCATCTGTTTTGTTGTTACTATCGATTTGTGCTCAATTCAGTTCAGTTCAGTCGCTCAGTTGTGTCCAACTCTTTGCAACCCCATGAATCGCAGCACGCCAGGCCTCCCTGTCCATCACTAACTCCCAGAGTTCACTCAGACTCACGTTCATGGAGTTGGTGATGCCATCCAGCCATCTCATCTGTCGTCCCCTTCTCCTCCTGCCCCCAATCCCTCCCAGCATCACAGTCTTTTCCAATGAGTCAACTCTTCGCATGAGGTGGCCAAAGTACTGGAGCTTCAGCTTTAGCATTATTCCTTCCAAAGAAATCCCAGGGCTGATCTCCTTCAGAATGGACTGATTGGATCTCCTTGCAGTCCAAGGGACTCTCAAGAGTCTTCTCCAACACCACAGTTCAAAAGCATCAATTCTTCGGTGCTCAGCCTTCTTCACAGTCCAACTCTCACATCCATACATGACCACTGGAAAAACCATAGCCTTGACTAGATGGACCTTTGTTGGCAAAGTAATATCTCTGCTTTTTAATATGCTATCTAGGTTGGTCATAACTTTTCTTCCACGAAGCAAGCGTCTTTTAATTTCATGGCTCAGCACTCTTACAAATACCATCTCATTTATTTTTCACTATTATCTTACCACCTAACAATAATGGTAGCTATACTAGTCCTATTGGTTCTATTTTGCAGATAGGCAAAATTGAAGCTCAGAGAATTGGATCAATTAGCCCAAGATCATATTTCTAGAAAATCATGGGATGTGGACTTGTATTCAGGACCTCCTGGCTCCCACCTCAGAACACCTTACCTGCTCTAACTTTCATGATGTTGGATACATATCATAGAAATATCAGTATGAAGATACCAAAGCACAAAATGTGTGTGGTACTATAAGGGAAGGCATGCTTGCCTTTAAATGAGCTGTGTCTCTAAGCCTGGACCAATTCCAGCTGGGATACCAATAGAATTTATTTATGAGAAGGTCATTGGCAGGTTTCCAGGGACTATGGAGCCAGGGAAGGGTGCCAGAGGACTGTCGATTGGCACACACTGTTCCAATTTGGGAAAGGGGGAAGAAAGTTGATTCTTCCAATGGTAGGAGCCAGTCCTGGGCAAAGTTCTTGAAGGGCATTTTGTGAACATCAAAAAGGGGAAGGAAATCATTAGTAGGTGCCAGCATGTTTTCCCTGCTGCTGCTGCTAAGTTGCCTCAGTCCTGTCCGACTCTGTGTGACCCAATAGACGGCAGCCCACCAGGCTCCCCCATCCCTGGGATTCTCCAGGCAAGAACACTGGAGTGAGTTGCCATTTCCTTCTCCAATGCATGAAAGTGAAAAGTGAAAGTGAAGTCATTCAGTCGTGTCTATCTGACTCTTCGAGACCCCATGGCCTGCAGCCTACCAGGCTCCTCCGTCCATGGGATTCTCCAGGCAAGAGTACTTGAGTGGAGTGCCATTGCCTTCTCCCTGAGAAGATATTATTCCTGATGAATCTCAGGGGATTTTTTTATAGGACAAAAGACTTGTATGTTTTTTTATTTAGACAATGTCTTTTGCTTATTATAATGAGCATTTATGGATTCAAAGCAAGTTGGAATTTTTTTTCAAATTAATAAAGAATTTAAAATTTCCTTATTTTAAGGAAAAAATGTAATTTTTTGGTTGTTTACTTGAAATAATTGAGATAATTGTAGATTTACATGCCATTGTAAGAAATAAAAGAGAGCTCTTCTGTACACTATCCAGTTTATCCCAGTAGTTATAGTTTGCAAAACTACAGTACTATTTTATAATCAAATTAATGATATAACCTGCTGATCTTATTCTGATTTCTCCAGTTTTACTTGTNTTACTTGAAATAATTGAGATAATTGTAGATTTACATGCCATTGTAAGAAATAAAAGAGAGCTCTTCTGTACACTATCCAGTTTATCCCAGTAGTTATAGTTTGCAAAACTACAGTACTATTTTATAATCAAATTAATGATATAACCTGCTGATCTTATTCTGATTTCTCCAGTTTTACTTGTACTCATCTGTATGTGTGTATTAAATTCTATATAATTTCATCACCTATGCAATATTGCTCATCTACCATTGCAGTCTACTAGACCACCTTACCTGCCTCCTGAGAAATGTGTATGCAGGTCAAGAAGCAACAGTCAGAACTGGACAGAGAACAACAGACTAGTTTCAAATCAGGAAAGGAGTATGTCAAGGCTATATATTGTCACCCTGCTGATTTAATTTATAGGCCGAGGACATCATGTCAAATCCCGGGCTGAATGAAGCACAAGCTGGAATCAAGATTGCCAGGAGAAATATCAATAATATGCAGATGACACCACCCTTATGGCAGAAAGCAAAGAGGAACTAAAGAGCCTCTTGATGAAAATGAAAGAGGAGAGTGAAAGAGTTGGCTTAAAACTCAACATTCAGAAAATGAAGATCATGGCATCTGGTCCCATCAATTCATGGCAAATAGATAGGGAAACAATGGAAACAGTGAGAGACTTTATTCCTAGGCTCCAAAATCACTGCAGATGGTGACTGCAGCCATGAAATTAA
>SJYA01008393.1:21131-37214 GCA_006410615.1 Neotragus moschatus
ACAATATACAGCCTTGACATACTCCGTTTCCTATTTGGAACCAGTCTGTTGTTCCATGTCCAGTTCTAACTGTTGCTTCCTGACCTGCATACAGGTTTCTCAAGAGGCAGGTCAGGTGGTCTGATATTCCTATCTCTTTCAGAATTTTCCACAGTTTATTGTGATCCACACGGTCGAAGGCTTTGGCAAACTCAATAAAGCAGAAATAGATGTTTTTCTGGAACTCTCTTGCTTTTTCCATGATCCAGTGGATGTTGGCAATTTGATCTCTGGTTCCTCTACCTTTTATAAAACCATCTTGAACATCTGGAACTTCACAGTTCACATATTGCTGAAGCCTGGCTTGGAGAATTTTGAACATTACTTGCTGAGCATATGAGATGAGTGCAATTGTGCAGTCGTTTGAGCATTCTTTGGCATTGCTTTTCTTTAGGGTTGGAATGAAAACTGACCTTTTCCAGTCCTGTGGCCACTGTTGAGTTTTCCAGATTTGCCATTTAACAATATATAAGTTTAAAGGATTTGATGTATGTATACATTGGAAAGTGCTTACTATAATATATACTGTAATAAGGTTAAGCACATTGATCATGTCACATAGTTACCATTTATTCATTTCTGCAGTAATGAACTTTAAAAATCTGCTCTTTTAGCAACATTCAGATATACAGTACAGTATTATTCCCTGGTGGCTCAGCTGGTAAAGAATCTCCCTGCAGTTCAGGAGACTCAGGTTCCATCCCTGGGTTGAGAAGATCCCCTGGAGAAAGAAATGGCAATCCACTCTGGTATTCTCGCCTGGGAAAGCCCATGGACAGAGGAGGCTGTCGTTCTACAGTCCATGGAGTTGCAACAGAAGGCTAAGACTTGGTGACTAAATCACCACTGTTATTAATTCCAATCACCATTGTCTATATCAGGGCTTCCCGAACTCATACCCCTTGTCTTGTTAGGAAGCAGTCTGCACCGCAGGAAGTGAGTGGTGGTGAGTGAGGGAGCTTCATCAGCTGCTCTCCATGACTCACATTACCACNCTTGGTGACTAAATCACCACTGTTATTAATTCCAATCACCATTGTCTATATCAGGGCTTCCCGAACCCATACCCCTTGTCTTGTTAGGAAGCAGTCTGCACCGCAGGAAGTGAGTGGTGGTGAGTGAGGGAGCTTCATCAGCTGCTCTCCATGACTCACATTACCACCTGAACCATCCTCACCTGCATCTGTGGAAAAATTGTCTTCCACAAAACTCGTCCCTGTGACAAAAAGGTGGGGGTAGGGTACTTTACATCGCATTCCTGAACTTGTTTGTATTCTTTGTCCTCTTCCATTCTTTCCCCTCATCCTCCGCCCCTGGCAGTCACCACCAGTATGTTCTCTTTATCTAAGTTCAGTTTTTTGCAGATTCTACACGTGAAATCATATAGTATTTGCCATTCTCTCTCTGACTTATTTCACAAATGCCATTAAGTTTTATATTTGTTGTTACACGTGGCAGAATGTCCTTCATTTTTTATGGTTGAATAATATTCCTGTTTCATGTGTGTGCACCATATTTTCTCTCTCCGTTTATCTGTTGATGTACTCCCAGGTTGTTTGTCTGCCTAAGTATGGTAAATAATGTTGCAGTGAACATGAGAGTACAGATATCTACGAGAGAGTGATTTCATTTCCTTCAGATATATATCAGTTTATATCCAGAAGTGGAGTTTCTGGATCATATGGTAGTTCTTTTTTTTTTTTTTTTCAATTTTGAAGAACCTCCTTACTATTTTCCTTAGTAATTATACCAATTTCTATTCCCACTAATGGTGTACAAGAATTCCCTTTTCTCCACATCTTGCTAACACTTATCTCTTAGATAATAATCATTCTAACAGGTGTGGGTAATCTGTCATGGTTTTGACTTTCATTTCCCTGATAATTGGTGATTTTGAGCACCTTTGCACTTACCTGTTGGCCATTTGAATTCTTAGAAAAAATTGTTCAGGTTGATTTCAATTTTTAATTGGGTTATTATNTTTTTTTTTTTTTTTCAATTTTGAAGAACCTCCTTACTATTTTCCTTAGTAATTATACCAATTTCTATTCCCACTAATGGTGTACAAGAATTCCCTTTTCTCCACATCTTGCTAACACTTATCTCTTAGATAATAATCATTCTAACAGGTGTGGGTAATCTGTCATGGTTTTGACTTTCATTTCCCTGATAATTGGTGATTTTGAGCACCTTTGCACTTACCTGTTGGCCATTTGAATTCTTAGAAAAAATTGTTCAGGTTGTTTTCAATTTTTAATTGGGTTATTAATTTTTTTTTTTTTTGCTTTTGAAATGTGTGAGTTTCTTATATATTTTGTATATTCTTGTCTTACCAAACTTATGGGATTATCAAATGTTTCATACAATTCTCTAGGTTGTTCTTTCAGTTTGTTGATTGTTTCCTTTGCTCTGAGGAATCTTTTTTCATTTGTAAGTAGTCTCATTTGTGTATTTTTTTCATTGCTTGTGATATATTGTCATATTCATAAAGTCATTTCTAACACCACTGTTGAGGAACTTTTCCCCCTGTGTTTTCTCCTAGGAGTTTTATGGTTTAGGTTTACATTTAAGTCTTTAATCCTTTTTGAGCTAATTATAGTAAGTGGTATAAGATAGGAGTATAATCTCATTCTTTTGCATGAGAATATCCAATTTTTCCAATATTGTTTATTGTGTAGAGTACCTGTTCTCAGCTAAGTATTCTTGACTTTCTTGTCAAATATTAGTTGACCTTACATGCATAGGTTTATTTCCTGAAGCTTCAGTTCTGTTCCATAGGACCGTGTGTCCGTTTTTATGCAAGCACCATATTGTTGTGACAATTATACCTTTGTAGTATAATTTGAAATTAGAAGTGTGATACTTCCAGCTTTGTTGTTTCTTAGGCCTGCATTAGTTATTTGGGGTGTTTTGTGATCCTATACAAATTTCAGGATTTTTTTCTATTTCTGTTAAAAAATACATTGGAATTTTAGGAGAGATTGCATTGAATCATAGATTGGTTTGAGTTATATGGCTATTTTAACAATATTAATTCCATTCAATTCATGATCATGAGATAGCCTTACTTGTGTCTTCTTCGGTTTCCTTCATCATTGTCTTATAGTTTTCATTGCATGGATCTTTTGGCTCCTTGTTTAAATTTAATTCTACATATTTTTAATGATATTGTAAGTAGGATTGTTTTGTTTATTTATTTTCAGACAATTTGTTATTAAATAGAAATTATACCAATTTTGAATATTAATTTTACATCCTGAAATGTATCTGAATTCTTTTTTAAATTTGATTTCTACCAGTTTATTGCTACCAACCCATCTCCTTCCACCCTCCTCATGCATGTGTGCTCAGTAACGTAACCCCATGGACTGCAGCCCACTAGGCTCCTCTGTCCATGGACTTTTCCAGGCAAGAATGCTAGAGTACGTTGCCATACTGGGTTGCCATTTTCTTCTCCCCAGATTCTCTTAATAAGTGTAACAGTTTTTGGTGCAGTCTTTAGTCATATACAGACAAAGACAGTTTCACTTTTGTCTCGCTTAACTAGCTTGGACTTCAGTTCTGTTATCATAGCGATAATGACAATGGGCATCCTTTGCTTGTTCCTATTCTTGATTTTAGAAGAAAATCTTTCAACCTTTCATATTGAGCATGATGTTAGCTGTGGACTTGCTATATATGGCCATTATTATGTTGAGGTACATTCATTCTGTATCCAATTTTGAGATGTTTTATTTTGAATAGATGTTGCATTTTGTCAAATACATTCTTGCACATATTGAGATGACCATATGGTTTTAATTTTTTCATTCTGTTAATGTAATGAATCACATTTATTTATTTACATTGTTGAAACTTCCTTGCCTCTCAGAGATGAATTGCACTTGCTCATGTTGTTTGAAGCTTTTAACCTGCTATTCATTTTGGCTTGGTACTATTTTGTTGAGAATTTTTTTTTAATCTATATTCATCGTGAATATTGGTCTGTAGGTTTTTTTTTTTTTTTTCTGTTAGTGTTCTTATCTGGATTTGATATCAGGCCTTGTAAAATCATTTGAGCATGTGACTTCCTCTTCAATTTTTGGAAGTTTGAGAAAGATTAACATTAGTTCTTCAAATATTTGATGCAATTCCCCAGTGAAGCCATCTGATTCTGGAGTTTTGGGATGGAGGGGTGTTTGGTTATTGATTCTATCTCTAATTACTATTGAACTGTTGAAAATTTTCTATTTCTTTATGATTCAGTCTTGGTAGGTTTCAGTTTCTGGGAATTTATCAGTTTCTTCTAAGTTGTTCAATTCTAGGTAACTACTGCTGCTGCTGCTAAGCCACTTCAGTCGTGTCCAACTCTGTGTGACCCCATAGATGGCCGCCCACCAGGCCCTGCCATCTCTGGAATTCTCCAGGCAAGAACGCTGGAGTGGGTTGCCATTTCCTTCTCCAGTGCATGAAAGTGAAAAGTGAAAGTGAAGTCGCTCAGTCGTGTCTGACTCTTCACGACCCCCTGGACTGCAGCCTTTCAGGCTCCTCCATCCATGGGATTTTCCAGGCAAGAGTACTGGAGTGGGGTGCCATTGCCTTCTCCAGGGTAACTAGTAGGTAACTACTACTGTGAGTAGTACTCACAGTAGTCTCTTCGGCTCCTGTGTATTTGCATGGTATCAGAGTAATGTCTTCTCTTTAATTTATAATTTCAGTTATTTGCGTCCTCCTTTATTTATTATTCTAGCTAAACATTGTCAGTTTTGCTTATCTTTTCAAAAACTAAGTTTTGGTTTTGTTAATCATTTCTATTTTTCTATCTCTATTTCATTTATTTCTGCTGTAATCTATCATCTCCTTTCTTTGGCTAATGTTGGCATTAGTGCAGTTTTCNGGCCGCCCACCAGGCCCTGCCATCTCTGGAATTCTCCAGGCAAGAATGCTGGAGTGGGTTGCCATTTCCTTCTCCAGTGCATGAAAGTGAAAAGTGAAAGTGAAGTCGCTCAGTCGTGTCTGACTCTTCACGACCCCCTGGACTGCAGCCTTTCAGGCTCCTCCATCCATGGGATTTTCCAGGCAAGAGTACTGGAGTGGGGTGCCATTGCCTTCTCCAGGGTAACTAGTAGGTAACTACTACTGTGAGTAGTACTCACAGTAGTCTCTTCGGCTCCTGTGTATTTGCATGGTATCAGAGTAATGTCTTCTCTTTAATTTATAATTTCAGTTATTTGCGTCCTCCTTTATTTATTATTCTAGCTAAACATTGTCAGTTTTGCTTATCTTTTCAAAAACTAAGTTTTGGTTTTGTTAATCATTTCTATTTTTCTATCTCTATTTCATTTATTTCTGCTGTAATCTATCATCTCCTTTCTTTGGCTAATGTTGGCATTAGTGCAGTTTTTTTTTTTTTTAATTCTTTGAGGTTTAATATTAGGTTTTTTATTTAAGTTCATTTTGCTTGATGTGTATTCAATTTGTTTCTTTCAAAGAATTTTGAAGTTTGCTATCTACTTTTAGGTCTCAGATTCATTTTGAGTGAATTTTTGTATATGCTGTGAAATATAGGTCCAACCTCATACTTTTGAATGTGGATGTACAGTTGTCCCAGTACCAATTTTGAAGAGAATTTTTTTCTCATTAAATTGTCATGGTACCCTTTTTGAAAGTTATTTAGCCACAGATATGTGGGTTTATTTCTGGACTGTTAATTCTGTTTCATTGTATGCCTGTCCTTGTGCCAGTACCACACTCTTTTAATCATAACATTTTGATAGAAGCTGTGCTGTAGTAATGTTTGAAATTGGGAAGTGGCAGTCCTTACATTTTGTGCTTCCTTTTCAGCATTGTTTTGGCTATTTGAAGTCAGTTGCAGTTCCATATGTTTTTTCACACTTGCTTTTTCCATTCCTGCCAAACAAGGTCATTAGGTTGAGAGAGGGATTTTGCGAGGCATTGTGGTAGATATTGAACCTATAGATGTCTTTGACCAGTATTACCTGCAGAACAATGCTGTCTTTGAGTCCATGAGCACAGGATATCTTTGCATTTGTTTAGGACTTTGTCTTAGTCTGTTGGGCTGCTGTAACAAATACCATAAACCGGGTAGCTTACAAACAATGGAAATTTGTTTTTCATATTTCGGGAAGCTGTAATTCTGAGGTCACAGTGCCACCATGTTTGGCAGGAACTCTTGAGTGTTACAGATTTTCGTTATGTCCTCACATATCAGAAGGTCTAAGGCTCTATTCTTGTGACTTAAGCACCTCCTACAAACTCTCTCCTAATATCATCATAATGTACATTAGGATTTCAACATGTGAATGGGAGAGGACATAAAATACTTGGACCATAGCAGACTTCTTTAATTTCTGCAGCAATGCTTTATACTGTTCAATGTATAAGTCCTGCACCTTTTGATAAAGTTATTACTATGTATGTTTATTTTTTGAAGCTATTTAAGTGCAACAATTTTATTTTTTCCATTGTTCATCACTAGTGTATAGAAATTTGTTGGTTTTTTTAATGAATCTTGTACCTTGGTTTAATTAATTAATCATGTCCACCACTTAAGCTATTGGGTCCAGCATGTTCTTTATTGGAAGATCATCAGTTACTAATTTGATCTCTTTGTTATACGCCTGTTCATATTTTGTTTCTTCTTGGGTCAGTTTAGATAATTTATATCTTCGTCTGTTTCATCTAGGTTATCTCTTAATAATTTTTGGCATACAAATGTACATAATATTCTTACAATCCTTCTTATTTATGAAAGGTAGATAATAATGTCTTCTACTTTCATTTCTTGCTTTTCTTTGTCTAGGTGTTTGTCAATTTTTTTGATCTTTTCAAAGAACCAATTTTCATTTTCTTTTATTTTTTCTCTATTCTTTATTTAAATCTCATCTTCTCTGTTCTTTCTTCAGCTAGTTTTGATTTCATTTATTTTCTTTGCTCATTTCTTATTTTTAGTTTTATTCATTTCTGTTCTAGTTTTTATATTTTCCTTCTTCTGTTTTCTCTTATTGAAGTTGTCCTTTTTTATTTCCCTAAAAGTAGAAGCTTTAAGTATTGATTTTGTTTATTTTTTCTTTTGTAATTTTTTAATTTGGCACTAAGTTTTTCTCTCAACACTGCTTTTACTGAATCCTGAAAATTTTGGTAAGAGGTATTTTTGCTTTCATTTACTTCAAAATATTTTCAAATTTCTCTTGAGGCTTCTTTACTTGTGTGTAACATACTAGTCTGTTATTTAATGTCCATGTGTTTTGGGACATTCCAACTATCTTTCTGTTACAGATTTCTAGTTTAATTCATTGTAGTCTGAGAGCATACATTGTATAATTTCTATTTTAAAAAAATCTTCAAAGTGTTTTTAAAGGCCCAGAATGTGGTATGCCATGGTGAAAGTACATGTGAGCTTGAGAAGGATTTTTATAGTTGGATGAGATATTCTGTAATTATCAGTTGAGTCCAGTTGGTTGATTGTGCTCTTCAGGTCAACTGTGTTCTTACTGATTTTTTTGCTTTTTAGAGTTGTCAGTTTCTGATACATATTGATGTTTCAATGTATATTTGTGCATTGTTCTTTCTCCTTATAGTTCTGTCAGTTTTTGTCTCATGAATATAAACAATGTGTTTCAGGCTCGTATACATTAAAGCCTGTTATGTCTTCTTGGAAAATTGACTCCTTTACTGTTATATAATGACCTTATTTTTCTGTGATAATTTTTGTATCTCTGATGTCTCTTTTGTCAAAAGTAAATATTGCTGTTCCAGCTCTCTTTTGATTCATGTTTGCATGATATATTTTTCTATACCTCTTTACTTTTAGTCTTACCAGTGTCTGTGTATAAAGATACAGGTCTTTTGTAGACAAGATATAATTAGGTCTTTAAAAAATTCATTCTGATATTCTGTCTTTTAATTGATGATTTTAAACCATTGACTTTAAGGAGTGGGACTAACATTTACCACATTCATTACTGTTCTGTATTTGTTACCCATTTGTTTCTTTTTTGTCTTCTTTTTCTGCCTTTTCTGGCTTTGATCAAGCATTTATATGATTCCATTTGTTTCTCTTAGCATATCAATTATAATTTATTTTTACTCTAGGTGGCTGCCCTATAGTTTGCAGTAGACTTTTACAACTAATACAATTCTGCTTTCAAATAATGCTGTACCATTTCATGGGTAATACAGTTACTGTTAAGGCTTCCCTTGTAGCTCAGTTGGTAAAGAATCTGCCTGCAGTACAGGAGACCTGGGTTCAACTCCTGAGTCAGGAAGATCCCCTGGAGAAGGAAATGGCAACCCATTTCAGTATTCTTGCCTGAAGAATCCCATGGAGAGAGGAGCCTGGCAGACTACCGTCTGTGGGGTCGTAAGAGTTGGACATGACTTAGTGACTAAACCACCACCACAATCACTTTACAGTAGAATTGCAAAGTTGTCCTCTCTTCCCTTATAAAAATGTAGTAATTTATTTACTCATCCATAAATTTTAGTCAATTAGTACATTGTTCACATTATTATTTTGAACAAAGCTATTGTCAAATCAATTAAAAATGAGAAAAATATATTTATATTACCTTCTTTTATTCCTCCTCTTATGTTCTTCCTATATTTTATTTTTAAAAAATATTTAGTTATTTATTATTATTATTACTGGCTGCATTGGGTCTTCTTTGCTGTGCACAGGCTTTCTCTAGCTGTGGAGAATAGGGGCTCCTTTTCACTGCAGTGCAGGGGCTTTTTGTTGTGGCAGTTTCTCATGTTGCAGAGCACAGGCCCTCGATGCATGGGCTTCTGTAGTTTTGGCGTGCAGCCTCAGTGGTTGTGGTGCATGGGCTTATTGCCCCAAGGCATGTGAAATCTTCTTGGAGCAGTTGAACCCATGCTCTCTATGTTGGAAGCATGGAGTCTTAACCACTATACTTCCAGGGAACATCTGAGTTTTAGGTACATATTATTTTTCTTCTTTATGAAGAACTTCTTTTAATGTTTCTTGCAAGGCTGGGTTTCTAGTGACAGATTCTCTCAATTTTTGTTTTTCTGAGAAAGTCTTTGTTTTTAACTTCAGTTTTAAAGAATAATTTTATGGAATTTAGTATTTTAGTTTCGTGGCATTTTTTTCCCCCCTTTCAATACTATGTTAAAAATCATTCACACTGTTCTCTTCTTGTTTGCATGGTTTCCAAAGAGAAGTCTGATATAATTTTTTCATTTTTATTTTTTTTTCTGTTTTCTTATTTGGTGAAATACATATAACATAAAATTAATCTTAACCATTACAAGTATACAGTTAAGTTGTACTAAATTCATTCATGCCTATTTGTTTTCATTATTCGTCTCCAGAACACTTTGATCTTGGAAAGCTGATATTCTTTTTCTGTTAAACAATAAGCTGCTAATATCACTGCATCCCCTAGCGTCTACCATTCTACTTTCTTCTCTCTGTGATTTAACTAAATTCTCCTGTAAGTGGAATCGTACAGTCGTTTTCTTTTTGTTCTGGCTAATTTCACTTAGCAACAGGTCCTCAAATTTCATCCAAGTTGTAACATATGGTAGGATTTCCTTCCTTTCTGAGATCTTATCATATTTCTTTCTGTGTAACATATACATTTTGCTTCTCCATGGATGCACCAATGGCCACTTGCGTTGTTTTCACAGTTTACTGTTGTGGATAATGCTGCTTATGGGTGTATATGTATCTCTTTGGGACCCCACATTAAGTTCTTTTTTTGGGGTATATACTCAGTGGTGTATTTTCTAGGTCATCATAATAATTTTTTTCTTGAAGAACTCTGCACTGTTTTCTGCAGTAGCTACAGCATTTTACATTCCCACTAACACTGTACAAGAGTTCCAGTTCATCACGTCTTCACCAGCTCGTTATTTTCTTTTGTTTTCATCCTAATCATCCTAATGGGTATGTGATAATGTCTCATTATAGTTTTTATTTGCATTTCTCTAGTAATTGGTTTTGTTAAACATCTTTTTCTGAGCTTATGGGCCATTTGTACAACTATTTGGGGAAATGTCTATTCACGTTTGTTGCCCATTCTTTTCGGAGAAGGCAATGGCATCCCACTCCAGTACTGTCGCCTGGAAAATCCCATGGATGGAGGAGCCTGGTAGGCTCCAGTCCAGGGGGTCGTGAAGAGTCAGACACGACTGAGAGACTTCACTTTCACTTTTCACTTTCATGCATTGGAGAAGGAAATGGCAACCCACTCCAGCGTTCTTGCCTGGAGAATCCCAGGGACTGGGGAGCCTGATGGGCTGCCATCTCTGGGATCACACAGAGTCAGACACAACTGAAGCGACTTAGCAGCAGCAGCAGCCGCCCATTTTTTAAATCTGACTGTTTGTTTTTTTGATATTGAATTTTAGGAATTCTCCAAATATTCTGTATCTTTATCCTATAGCAGATATGCAATTTGCAAATATTTTCTCACATTCTGTAGGTTGCCTTTTGACAAATTGTGTTTTGATGTACATTTTTTTCAAATTTTTGTCTATTTTTTTTATTGCTTGTACCCTTGCTAACATATCAATGAAACCATTGCCAAGTCCAGTTAAGCTTTTGCCATAAGTTTTCTTTTAAGAACTTTGTAGTTTTAGCTCTTGTATTTAGATGTTTGATTTAAAAAACATTTTGAGTTAATTTGTATATATGCTGTTAGGTAAGGATCCAAAATCATTCCTTTTCATGTGGATATCCAGTTTTCTCAGCACCATTTATTAAAAGACTGTAATTTCCCCACTGAATAGTCTTGACACCTTGTCAAAAATCATTTGACCAATTATGTAAGAGCTTATTTCTTTGTTGTCTATTCCATTAGTATATATTTCTGTCTTTATGCAAATAACACACTGTTTTGGTTACTGCAGCTTTGTAATGAACTATCAAAATCAGGAATTGTGATTTCTAGCTTTACTCTTCTTTAGGAGTTTTGGCTATATGAAGTCCCCTGTGATTCCACATGAATTTTAAATTGGACTTTTCTGTTTCTGGAAAACATGTAGTTGGGATTTTGATATTGATTGCATTGAGTCTGTAGATTTTGTCTGGTATTGACATTTTAACAATATTATATTTTCCAATCTATGAACATTGGATGCATTTGTATTCACTTATATCTTCTTTCACTTTTAACGATGCTTTGTAGTTTCATGATATAAGTCTTTCATCCCCTTGGTTTAGTTCATTCCTAAGTATTTTATTTTATTCTTTTTGATGCTATAATAGTGATTCCATTTGTAATAACACCAAAAAGGTATTCACTGTAATGTATAGAAATTCAATTGATTTGCATGTTGACTTTGTATTGTGCAACTTTGCTGCATTTATTTATTACTTCTTACAGTTTAATTTTTGGAAACTTTTAAGTGTCTTCATATGTGATCATGTCATCTGTGAATAGAAATAATTTTCCTACCTCTTTTCCAGTTTGGATACTTCTTATTTTATTTTCTTGCCAGAATACACTGGCTAGAACTTCATTATTGTCTTGAGATATAATGGCAAATGTGTACCTCCTTGCTTGTTCCTCAATGTAGAGGTGAAGTTTTTAGTCTTTTGCTCATCAACATGATGTTTGCTATGGATTTTCATATATGGTTTTATTATGCTCTGTTATTTTCCTCCTATTCCTGTACTTTTTAACCTTTTTCTTCATGAAATTATATTGATCTTTGTAAAAATGCCTTTCCTGCGTCAAATGAGATGTTCTTATGGTTTTTTCCCCTTTACTCTTCATGTGGTATATAACAATGATTAATTTTTTTACGTTGACCCAGTCTTGAATTCTGGCAATAAATCCAACTTACTCATGGTGTATAACCCTGTTAATAAGCACCTGAATTCGATTTCTTAGTCTTCTGTCGAGTTTTACATCAGTGTTAATTAGGATTATGATCTGTGGTTTTCTGTTTTTACAGTGTCTTTGTCTGGCTTTTAAAGATGAGTTTAGAAGTGTTATCTCCTCTTCAACTTTTTAGAAATGTTTGAGAGGACTGGTATCAGTTCTTCTTCTGACAGTTGTTAGAATCCACCACTACAGTCGTCCAATTTGGGGTTATTACTGTGTTATTAATAACCTCTATTTCCTTAGTTATCTTCTTTCTGACTCTTCTATCCACTATTGTGAGATATTGAAGCCTCTAAATAATATTGTAAACATGTGCATTTCTCTTTTGAATTCTGTTAATTTTTACTTCAAAAATTTTTATGGTCTGATTTATATGTAAGTGTTTATAATTGTTACATATTCTTGTTGTGTTAAACCTTTTATTAATATAAAGTATCTTTATTTGTCTCTTATACCCTTTCTTGATTTTAAGTCTATTCTATCTCTCATGAGTATAGCAGCTCTTAAGTGAGACATTATATAGTTGGACTGTGTTTTTATTCCTTCTTAAATCTTTATCATTTGGTTTGAGAATTTAACCCATTTACTTTTAAATTGATTATTGATGATGTAGGATTTACCTATGCCATTTTGTTACTTTCTTTTTGCTTTTGTTTTTCATTTCCTTCATTATAGCCTTTTTTGTCTAGTTGACTTTTTATAGTTAAATGTGAACTCTTTCTCATCTCTTTTTGTGTATATTTTGTAGTTTTTTTCTTTGTTGTTCTTTGGGAATTACATTTAACATCCCTAATTTTATAACACTCTAGTATAAATTACACAAACTTAGTTTCTATGCTATGCTATGCTATGCTACGTCACTTCAGTTGTGTCCGACTCTGTACAACCCCATAGACTGCAGCCCACCAGGCTCCCCCGTCCCTGGGATTCTCCAGGCAAGAACACCAGAGTGGGTTGCCATTTCCTTCTCCAGTGCATGAAAATGAAAAGTGAAAGCAAAGTTGCTCAGTCATGTCTGACTCTTAGTGACACCATGGACTGCAGTCCACCAGGCTCCTCCATCCATGGGACTTTCCTATATGTGAAAAATCTCCCTTAAGAGCTGTATTCCCACTCTTTTCAGTTGTTGATGACATAAAATTACTACTTTATAAACTGTGTGCCCCTAAATATAAATTAATAATTATTTTAAATGAATTAGTCTCTCAAATTATATAAAACAAAATGTGGAGTTACAAACCAAAGTTACAATAATAGTAGCTTTTAGACTGTTTTTTTGTTAAGTATATTAGACTCTTAAATCATATATATAAAATCTCTGTTTACAATCCAGTCTGAATCCAATAATGGTAGCTTTTATCCTTGTCCATGTATTTACCTTTGTCGAGGTCTTTATTTCTCTTCACATAGCTTCCTGTTACTATCTAGTGTTTTCTCATTTCACATTAGGACTTTCCTGAGCGGTTCTTACTGGCAAGTCTAGTGGTCACAAACCCCCTCAGCTTGTCTTATTTAAGAAAGTTTTAATTTCTCTCTCACTCTTGAAGGGCAGTTTTGTAGGCTGTAGAATTCTTTCCTTGCTCTTTCTTTTCTTGTATTTATCACTCTACAACACAAAATGTTTCTCTAATGATTATTGCTTGTTGTTTGTATGTATCATTGTTTATTCTAATTTTATGGATTAGAATGTAATTTCCAAAATTCAGGGAGTTTGTAGATTTTGACCACTTATATATTTGAGGCTCCTAGACTAATTCTTATTAAGTAATAGACTCTTGATAACTACATAATGAATAAATAGGTACACGAATGCACTCATTTATGAACATGTTCATTTTAGTTACCCTGGCTACTACTGTAGTTCATCTTCTTTCCTTTTCCAGTATTATAATGATATATCTCTTTGTGGAGATTAAGAATTGAGTCAGTCAGATGATATACACAATATTATATGAGTAGAGTTAAGTAGACTATTGAATGAATAAATACATTTATACATACATATATCCACATATATGGTACAAAAGGTAAAATAAATACATGTATACATTATATGGTACAAAAGATAAACTGATTTCATTGTCAAAAATTGTATGAAATGAATTGCCAAATACTATCAAATTAGTTGATTAATTCTTAAGTTTACTGCAATGCTGAGGTTTTCCTTACATAAAACACACTATTACCTTAGATTTTTAGTTAAAAAGAGTGATTTAACATCTTGAAAATTGCTTTAGTTTTCAGTGGAATAGAAATATTAGATACCTGGCCTATTTTATCTTTCAAAAGCCAATTTAAATATTATAATATAGTACTTTAGAACCATAATAAAATATAATTTATTTTCTCAGTTTCATCTCTAGACACTGAAAAAGGACCCAAGCCATGTGCAGACCATAGTTGTGAATCTTCCAAAAGACTATCTAAGGTATGTTATGTGAGGTGAGAAAAAAGAGAACATGCTCAGTGTGTAAGTAAGCATCTTAGCTATTTATAAAACACATCACCACTACCCTCAAAACACACTCTTAGGGAATTCAACAATAAAAATAAAACTTCATCAAATAACATCAAATAATAAGTGAGAATTTAGTAGAATTAATGTTTTTAAGAAATGCTTTGAAATTTAGCATTTTTAACTGATTATTTTAGGAAATTGGATTTTCCCATTTATATGTTCTTATTTGCTATTGCAAATTAATTTATAACTAATAATCAGATAGAATTCTCTCCATGTCACTATTATTCATCCTAAATAATAAATTTGATCTATACTGTTTGCTAACTGTTTTCATATTGCTCTGTACCCAGCATCTTGTATCTATGCTTAGGATGAAAGTTACACTGTAATTCCCAGTTTAGTTTAGTTTAGCAGCAGTTTAGTTTAGTTTCTCTTTTACATTATACTTAACATATTATTTATGCTCAGTAAATTTATGGCAGATTTTCCTACTTCAAATTACTCTTCAATGATCCTGAAACTAAAAGTGTTCCTCTCAGTCATGTTCCTCTCTTGGCAACCCTATGGACTGTAGTCTGCCAGGCCCCACTGTCCATGGCATTCTCCAAGCAAGAATACTGGAGTGGGTACCCATTCCCTTCTCTAGGAGACCTTCCCAACCCCAGGATTGAACCAAGGTTTCAGTACATTGCAGGCGGATTCTTTACCACTAGTGCCACCTGGGAATCACAGTGACCTTGAACATTTTATTTAAAATAATATTTTAAAATATTTTTGATATAAAATAATTTATATTATGATTGTGACAGTTTCCTATGAAAATCATAGGGAATGCATATTTCATAGGTCAATATTTATAATATTTATCCAGTGAAATTGACAGGATAATGATTTCTTAAATTAGTACTCACTAAGCCTCCTGAAGGGCTTCCCTGGTGGCTGAGATGGTAAACAATCTACCTGCAATGCAAGAGACCGAGGATCAGTCCCTGGGTCAGGAAAATCTCCTGGAGAAGGAAATGGCCACCCACTCCGCTTTTCTTGCCTGGAAGATTCCATTGTCAGAGGAGCCTTGTAGGCTACAGTGCATGGGGTTGCAAAGAGTCAGACACAGTTGAGCAACTAAGCAACTTAGCCTCCTAAAAGGCATCTTCAGTTCAGTTCATTTCAGTTCACTCACTCAGTCGTGTCTGACTCTTTGAGACTCCATGGACTGCAGCACACCAGGCCTCCCTGTCCATCACCAGCTCCCAGAGTCCACCCAAACCCATGTCCATCGAGTTGGTGATGCCATCCAACCATCTCATCCTCTGTCATCCCCTGCTCCTCCTGACCTCAATCTTTCCCAGCATCAGGGTCTTTTCAAATGAAGTCAGCTCTTCGCGTCAGGTGGCCAAAGTATTGGAGTTTCAGCTTCAACATCAGTCCTTCCCATGAACACAGGACTGATTTCCTTTAGGATGGCCTGGTTGGATCTCCTTGCAGTCCAAGGGACTCTAAGAGTCTTCTCCCACACCACAGTTCAAAAGCGTCAATTCTTCGGCACTCAGTTTTCTTTATAGTCCAACTCTCAGATCTGTACATGGCCACTGGAAAAACTATAGCCTTGACTAGACGGACCTTTGTTGGCAAAGTAATGTCTCTGTTTTTAAATAGGCTGTCTAAGTTGGTCATAACTTTCCTTCCAAGGAGTAAGCATCTTTTAATTTCATGGCTGCAGTCACC
>SJYA01008394.1:0-16478 GCA_006410615.1 Neotragus moschatus
CTGCGACCCCATGAAGTATAGCCTACCAGTCTCCTCCGTCCGTGGGATTTTCCAGGCAAGAGTACTGGAGTGGGGTGCCATTGCCTTCTTCTAGCCTGCATCAAAATCACTTGATGGTTTCCTAAAACACAGTTTGTTGGTTTAACTCTCAGATTTTCTGATTAAGTGGCTAAGGAGCAGGGGGCGGGGAGGCAAGAATTCACATTTCAAGCAAGTTTGCAGGTGATGCTGTGATGCTGCGGGTCTGGGGGCCACACTTTGCCCTGGGTCAGGCCTGTCCTGCCCCTCTCTGTGAGCCTCTCTGGATACAAGTTTCAGCCTTCCCCAGCCTGTCACAGTCAGACATTTCTTTGGCTCTGCCCTGGACCCTCCAAGCTTTGTATCTGATCCTCTGCAGGTTGAAGTTCATTTTCTTCCCAAGTGCCAAAGATACCTTTCCAGACTAAAGACTGTGGAGCCCCAGTTCTGATAGCTGTTCACCTAGGAGATCTCTGGTGTTCTGAATCTTGGAAGTTTCACTCTCTCTCCACCCCAGTTTCCTCTGTTCTTTTCAGTTGCCTGTGGCACGTCCAATCCCCAGCAAATCCGCTCTGCTGAAGTGCAGCTTTTCGCCACCTTTTCTAAGCAACACCAGGTCTTAATTCATCCTATTTGTGGCAGATACGTGATCCTGAAAGCCAGCTTGTGCCACCTCTTTTCCCTCCAATAGCTTTTAGCCAGACTTCTGTCCCTTGCCTCAGAGCTGCCATAATAGAAGCTGTGAACTGGCTTCTGGGGAGACCAGTTCTACGGCTTTGGCTCCCAGATAAGTTCAAATACTTCCCACGTCTCATCACTCACACGTTGACCTTTCTCGCAGAGAAATGGTTTTTCAGAGCTGTAGTTTCAAGCCCACAGCAGCCTTGGAGTAAAGCCAAAGTCTCAATAATATTTCTTTTGTTTGGTCCCCACAAACCTGATGACAAAGCCTTCCTCTTAGCTGGCTTCTGTGAGTCACAGAGAGGCTCCTGTCAGGTCCTGTGAAGGGTTTTGCCATTTTCTTCCTTTCTCACTCAGGATTTCTCCCCGCCGCCTCCACCATCCCCGTCCTCAAATGACCTGCAGCTGAGACCTCCCATTTCCCAGAGACAATGCTGCAGCCCAGCGTGCCATCACCCCCCACACCCAGCTGTTTCCGCAGCGGCTCTGCTCTCTCAGACCCCTGCCAAGGTACTGCTGGCCTTTCTGCTACAGCAGGGGCAAAACAGCACTGGTCAAATTTGCCAGCGTCTCTGCTGAATCCACTGGCCCCATTGTGGCCAGAGTTGCTGGGGCCCCGCCTATTGATGCAGAAAAAGATGGTAGCTTTCATGTGATAAAGACGATAGTTTCTCTGCTAAAGTGGAAAGGAGCCTTAATATTAATTATTTATTATTTAGCTTATTCAGCTGTACCAAGTCTTCGCTGCAGCACTCAGGATTTTCCATCTTCACTGAGTCCTTTTGGATCTCTTTTTAGTTGCGGCATGCAAACTCTGAGTTGCGGCAGGCGTGTGGGATCTAGTTTCCCGACAAAGGATCAAACCCAGTCCTCATGCCTTGGGAGCTCAGAGTCTTAGCCACTGGACAACCAGGGAAGTCCCCATAAAGTGGGAAGGATCCTTTTGTATCTATTGCCCAATGCTTCTCCTGGGTTCCCAGGTAGTGCTTCCTGATGTTGCCCTGTGACAGGAGAGAATTCAGTGAAGGAGCCTTTGGAAGAGATGGCTATCCGCCTCCCAGAATTCCACTGTGTAGAATTAGTTCCAAGAAGTCTCTGCATAGGCATTTAAAACTTTTCTGAACTCCCTTCTCTGCTTTTGTATTCAGTGGAGTTCTGAAACTGGGTGCCCACAATGTCAACAGGGCGTGATGTACATCATTTTCAGGCCAAGGAGTTTAAGAAGCAGGCGTCCCTCCTTTCTTTTCTTTCTTTTCCCTCGGGCTAGCTCTAAGACCTCAGGGAATGCCACAGTATAGGATGGAAGGAAACAGGACATCCGCCTCGGACTCTTCTATAAGCAAGAAAAATAGTTTTCCATGAGATGTTACGGAAAAATTCAAACAAACTTTTTGGCCAGCCCGATATTTTCTGTACACATAAAAACATTTAAAATGGTAAACTGCAAGTTATGTATAGTTTACCACAATTTAAAAAATACATTACTACTGTAATAAGTTACTGAAAATTTGATGTTTACTTGTAAGCAGCTACCATCACCCAAACTGATTCTCAACTCCCTAAAGCTGTTTTATTTGAGACTTCATTTCCTAGAACCATGGTGTAACTCTCACAGAATGCATCAGGGCAACACTCCAAGTTTCGCTTCTCTTTTCACATTGGCCTTTTGTCCTTGGCAAGTCTTTCTGTGTCTGGACTCCCTTAGCACTTCTTCAGAGACCTTTCTAGAAACACTCCTGTTATTCTAGAATAGTGGTTTGGCTCAAAGACTCCAAGACAAGGTGCCTGGATTTGGCTCCAGATTCGGCTCCTCCCCTTACTAGGTAGCTGTGTGACCTTGGATAAGTTACTTAACCTTTGTGTGTCTTGGTTGTCTTAACCACTAAATGGGGCAATAGCATTACTTACTTTCAAAGGTTCTTGTGAGGGTTCTCTGGATCAAAAGAGACAGTGCACACCCCTGGCTAGAGCACACATCGCTGCTCCCTAAGTTTTAACTCTGATACTACTGATAGTGTACCTCATAGCACCTCCAGGCCTACCCACATATAGGTGACTCTTGGGTGGATAATTTAAGTTTGAGATGAGCTTCTTACTTACTACAAAATAGTAAAATGTTACATTAATAACAGATATAATTTCCACTCAAACAGTAAGGGCAGATTCTTACATTTTGGGGTACTCAACTCCAAAAGTACTTGAGTGATTGTTACGTATCAAGCAATTTGCTGGACCATTTAACGTATAGTTTGCTATTAGTTGTTATAAAAGTCTGCATAATTAAGCCATGGGAGAAGAACTAAAAATTTAGTTTGTTTATATATGGGGAAATGTGATGTAATATTAACCACTATTACATTTTACAATATTGTATATTTATTTCTAAAGCACAGAATTATTTTGTAGAATGCTATTTGCATTTTAGAATTTTTATTAGTAAGAAAAAAAGCAAATGAATAAAACCAGGTCAATTAAAGATTGTTTATTTCCTAGAAGGGAAATGATATTAAAAGTTGAGATTTTATAATATTCTTCAAGTGTCATTTTATCCACTTGAAATATGTAAGATACATAATCCTAATATTATATAAAGCATGCTCTATCATATACCTTAAAATATGTGTGTATACATATATATATATATAATTCTGCTAATATAAAAATGGAAAGTTGATTTTAAAAGTTATGAGTTGAGGAATTTCCCTGATGGTACAGTGGATAAGAATCTGCCTGCCAGGACAGGGGAAAGAGGTTTGATCCCTGGCCTGGGAAGATTCTACATGCTGCTGAATAACTAAGCTCATGAACCACAACTACCGAAGCCCATGAGCTGCAACTACTGAGGCCCCTGTGTCTGGAGCCCGTGCTCTGCAATGAGAAGCCCGCACGTGGAAACAGAGCTGCCCCTGCTTGGGGCTGCAACTAGAGAAAGCCCATCGGCAGCAATGAAGACCCAGTGCAGCCAAATAAATAATAGATAAATAAAACAAACAGTGAAACAAAACGTTAAAAGTTATGGTTGATAGAATTTTACATTGAAAATCATTTTGCTTTAGTTATTATTCAACTTTATTCAATCATTTTTTTCAAGATTAGTGGACATGTATTTAGAGACTATTCTAGTAAATTTTCAAGTCATTTTTTATTTTTATGACACTGAACAGTTACAAAATTTCTGTAAACCTCAGAATTCTAAAAGGAAAATGTTAAGAAAATACTGTTCTATAAAATCAAATTTTAAATTTGAGATTGCCAAATATCATGATAGATCTGCCTACTCTATAATTCAAATAATTGAAATTCAGTTGAAGCTGTGGAAAGAAATGTGTAAAGTATAAAAGTATTAATTTTACCATGTAAGTAAATGAGGGAATGAAATAGTTATGTTGAATTTCTAAGTCAAGTAACATTGACTACTCAAACATCTTCCAGGCCTCCCCACCTCTACCCAATACAATCCCCTACAGCTGCTGGATTTGTGGGATCTTAACTCCCTGACCAGGAGCTTCCCTAGTGGCTCAGAGGTTAAAGCGTCTGCCTCTGATGCGAGAGACCTGGGTTTGATCCCTGGGTCAGGAGAATCCTCTGGAGAAGGTAAATGGCAACCCACTCCAGTATTCTTGCCTGGAGAATCCCATGGATGGAGGAGCCTGGCGGGCTACAGTTCATGGGGATCGCAAAGAGTTGGACCTGACTGAGCGAGTTAACTAACTAACTAGCTAACTCCCTGACCAGAGCTTGAACCTGGACCCCAGCAGTGAAAACACTGAATCCTAACCACTGTACCTCCAAGGAAGTCATTCCCCTAAGTACTGTATTCTTAAAAAGCTTTAAAAGTAAATAACTATTAATTTATGGTCAATGAATATATAATAGTATAAATATGATAAGTATATAATTTAAATAAAAAAATTTTAAATAACCTTGTCTTAAAATTATGAAACATTTGTATGGGAAGATTTTTGTCTTTTTTTTATACAAAAGAAATTTGAAGAAAACTTAATGAAAGTATTGTTATCCAACACTATAAGAATTATTTTTCAGGGAAAGCAAAATCTTTCAGTATTTCTATTTAAATAACTCACTTTTCTAATAATAAAATTCTAATCACAAGTGTCTGTGAAAACTATAAATTTTCTCTTCTATACTTTGCCTATGATAGAATATCAGAATAAAAGTCAAGTGAGTCTTTAAAAAAAATGAATATATAAAAAGGGCTTTTAATTTATCATTTTGTTACTTTGGGTATGTATTTTTCCTCTTTCTCCTCAGTTTCCTGTTGCAGCCCATAAACAGCCAAATTTCCTTCAATGCCTGTTCCAAACACCACTTCTCTAAGACGTCCATTTTTGTTTTTGTATTATTTCTTGTGATCTCTTTCCCACTTGTGCACTTTGTACGCTTAACTCATTGAATTCTGTTGCATATTGCTAAATCCTCTGGAAGAGCGTTTGTGCCTTCCTCAGTTTTGTGCGTCACCAGTGGGATTAACCACAGACCTAACTTGCATAAATACCTTACCTAAATAAACATTTGCTGAATTAAAAATATGTACGGTTTTCCCCTCTTCTATAAAAGGATGTGTGCTGTCTACTGATAAAAACCTGTCTCCTCATTTCATGTAGACCCACAAACTCCAGAGCGAAACTCAGCCTGCGACATGACTCAGCAAAGCTGTCCCTGCTTGGGTAGCTTGACATGACTCAGCAAAGCTGTCCTGGCTTGGTACTTTTTACAAAGTGGAAGGAAGTTTGTCCCAGCCACGCCAGGTGGCAGTGTGGCCCACGGCTGCATGGCCATCAGGAAGAAAAACAATGCAGTGATTTTACAAAGAAAATGCTTGAAAATAATATAACACAAAAGGGATAAATGAACTCAACTTTCTATGTTTTAATCAGAGCTCCCAAGATCTGTGTGCTTTATATGATAGCTGCTGATAGGGAAAAGTGAAAAAAAGTTTGTTATTTGTGCTGCCAACAGGTACACAGAGAATTGATAAATATGTATCCTAGCAAACAAGGGTAAATATTTGTATTACATAAGGGAATAGAAGTGATCATACTGAAATTTATTGCTATTATATGATTTTTAAAATATGAGAATAGCTGTTAAAGGCACAATTATTCTTTAGGATTCAAGTTGTCAGGACTATGCTACCTATCAAAAATTAAGAGATTAATCTGATTGTTAAGAAGTAGCTTTTTTTTTTAAGTTATAAATGATGGTGTTCTGGTACAGATTAATGATTTCTGCAAAATGTTTTCCATGCATGTATTATTGTCTTAAAGTTGAGATTGTAACTGAAGTCCCTCTGAATTTGGGATATGGTGGGATAAGGGATAATTGGATTATTCTGGTATCTACCATATTCCTCCATGAAGTAGCAGTCTGCAACACTTGGCAAGTTATTATCATGTCTACATTTTGGTTGGTTTTCTGAGTACTTGTTGCAACTGTAAGATATAGGAAGCCACACCAACAGAGAGAAGTCTCTCCTTTAGGTGTTATTGTGGACATTTGTTATTTAGGGCATTTCTGATTACCTATCATCTTATGAGCATTCTTCTACTGTTTGGAAAACGTCCTGTCTCATGAGTTCCATTTGACCAGGTTGAAGTAGAAACTAACTTTGCCAGGTTCCTTTGCTGTAAAGGCACTGGTGTGTATGGCCTGGATTCCAACAATCAGATGCTCTCGCACATGACTCTGATCAGCAGTGAGTGATGGAGAAAGGAGGCTTCTAGAACTTGTCATCTGGCAAGTATGGCAACAGTAGTATTGGGTTCTATAGGGGCATCGCTGCAGAGTTTCTGGCATCTACTGAGCATCACCAGCATGAGCTGGACATCTGTGCAAGTCAAGGTGGAGGCACCAACCAGTGGTGCCAGGGGTGTCTGAGCTGCAGGGGCCACTGCAGAGTAACTGGACATCGTTTCTGTCTGCTCAGCATCCAGACTTGATTCTCAAACCCTCCTGACACTTCTGTGAGCTCCCTGAGCTATCATGCTTGAGTGCTGAGTCGTTTCAGTCATGTCCGACTTTTTGCAACCCTGTGGACTGTAGCCTGTCAGGCCCCTCTGTCCATGGGATTCTCCAGGCAAGAATACTAGAGTGGGTTGCCATGCCTTCTTCCAGGAGTTCTTCCCAATCCAAGGACTGAACCCATATTTCATTATGTCTCCTGTATTACAGGCGTGTTCTTTACCACTAGCGGCACCTGGGAAGCCCGTGAGATTCATACAGCCTTTAATTAATTTTTTTCCACTTAAACCTTCCAAGGTGGACCTTTTTAAAGTTGCTTGTCACTTAAAAATCATGATAGAAACAAGGAATGATAGAACACACTCTTTTTTTCTTGGGGTTTCCCCAGGTGGTACTAGTGGTAAAGAACCTGTCTGCTAATGCAGGCGATGTAAGAGACATGGGTTCAATACCGAGTTAGGAAGATCCCCTGGAGGAGGGCATGGCAACCTACTCCTATATTCTTGCCTGGGAAATCCCATGGACAGAGAGGCCTGGTGGGCTACAGTTCATGGGGCTGCAAAAAGTCAGACATGACTGAACAACACCACTTTCATTTTTTTCCTAGACATAAATTTTGGGAAAAGTTGTAAAAACTTTATTGTTTTATAAGTCCAGGTAAGGTTTTATATGAAACCAAGAAAGGAAAAAAGAAAGACGACAATATCATAATATAATACAATATAATATTATAATCTGGAACTGATAAAGATCAAACAAATGGCATAAAGCAAGCAAAACTGAGTTAACAAGAAGTCATTTTAATATTTATGTTTATAAGTGAAATGGTTTTTATAAATAAGAAGGAAATAGAGGACCTAACGTTGCCAATTCCAGAATCTTTGTGGATTCTGCAAATCTATTCAGTTTCTTCTTGGCTTCTTCCACTGCTGGTTTAGGATTGAGCTTTCTTTAGATTCTTTCCCATTTATCTAGCTCTCAAAATTATGCTGCAATTGTCCCTTTTTTTCTTTGTCCTTGTGGTTTTGAGTCCTTTCAAAATGTTCTTTTCTGACGTTTCAGTGTAGATTTGGGAGGAGTTGAATAAATAGAAATTTACCTGAAGAAAAGAAAATAAAGGGGAAATAACCTTAATGTTCAGAACTAGGAATTTTAATGTTTGTACTAGGCACCCCACTCTAGTACTCTTGCCTGGAAAATCCCATGGATGGAGGAGCCTGGTAGGCCGCAGTCCATGGGGTTGCGAAGAGTTGGACATGACTGACGACTTCACTTTCACTTTTCACTTTCATGCATTGGAAAAGGAAATGGCAACCCACTCCAGTGTTCTTGCCTGGAGAATCCCAGGGATGGGGGAGCCTGGTGGGCTGCTGTCTATGGTGTCGCACAGAGTCAGACACGACTGAAGTGATTTAACAGCAGCAGCAGCAGGAAACGTTCTAACTTGACATCAAAGAGTAATTTAGCAAAGTACCAGTCTTTTAGCAAAGCAAAATAGAAGACTTGCTTTTGTTTGACCAGTACGCTGTTTCTTTTCTAGTTACAGAATCCCTCTTTATTATGGGAAAACCTTAGTATGGGATTATTTATGAGAAGATAAGAAAACACTGTTGAAGAAAGGGAGGCAGAGGATTAACCAAGGCCATTAGGTAGTACCATGGGCCACGATAGTGTCATGAATTTAAAATGAATTCAGTCATCCTAGTTGTGTGGTTTCTTTCCAACCATGTTCAGCTGATTGGGTGTGGGTGTGAAGCAGGTAGAATAATTTAGTGTGGAATACTGTTTAGCCAGTTGAAGTGCAGGGAAAAAGTAGTGAAGGATGCAAGAGAGTGATTCTAAAGAGAGACAATGGACTCAGTGCAATAGGGAGAAAAGGTGGACACGAGGTAGGTGAGGGAGAATGCAAAGCTGGCAGGCCCACTGGCGTCAGTGCGTAGGCAATATACAGAGTGAATGGGGGAAAGTGGTCGTCAGAGAATGGAATCACTGATGTTGAGATTAAAAAAAGCCTTTTTGGTAAGAGAGATATTGTTCATCCATTTTCAATAATACTCTTTCTTTAAATAAAAAATAATATATAATTTATAATAAAATCCACATATCTTAAGTATGTGGGTTGATGACTTGACCAATATATACACCTATGTAACTGCCAGGTGGCTCAGTGGTAAGGAATCCACCTGCCAGAGCAGGAGATGCAGAAGACATGGGTTCTACCCCTGGGTTGGGAAGATCCCCTGGAGAAGGAAATGGCAACCTCCTCCAATATTCTTGCCTGGAGAATCCCACGGACAGAAGATGGGCCATAGTCCACGGGGTTGCAAAAAGTTGGACATGACAGAGTGACTGAACACACAATGCATATGTAATTACAATCAAAATTAAGATATAGAAGATCGCCATCTTTCCAAGTTAAGATTTATAATTAATTTACTGGAACTTCTCTTTCCTGCATACTTAAATACTCAGCTGAATCTCTGGGATGTACTGAGTCAATCAGTCAATTTTTAAGAAAGCAATCAAGATTCCAAAATGTCTCATCACAAAATTAGGAATTACATAAAGATAATTGTAGTAAAAGACGAAGAACACGCTGTTCTCTTGGCTCATTTCATTTCTCCCCAACAATGAATTTTCATGAGTTGCTTGGACAATTAAGGTAAATTGGTATTTTAAAGTCTGTGTTTATTTGTGACAGGGGTACAATATTTGTAGGCTTGTGTTTGTATATTTATACTGATTATCTATGAGCAACTGTGAGTAAAACACCTTCTGTTTTAGAACAGCTCATTTAGAATAGTACTTGCCAAACATCACTTAGATGTAACATTATATGTAAAACACAAGGGCTTTAATGATTTGCTTTAAAATATTTAATTGAGAAGAGGAAATAAGAAAAATGGAGGGAATATGATCTTAGAGCTCAATATAAATATCTTCTATGACTTTGGGGGGAAGAATCTGTTAGAGTAAGTTTTCTGAACACCTTAAGCTTATGTCTTCAAGAGCTGCTTTTTTTTCTTTTAACAAGAGATATAATACTCTTTTTAAACTTAAAACCTGGGGAGAGGGACCAGATCAGGGAGGGGATTAAGAGTTACAAATTACTATGTATAAAATTTAAAAAGCTAGAGGGATGTACTGCACAGTACAAAGAATATAGCCAGTATTTCATAATAACTTTCAGTTCAGTTCAGTTCAGTTCAGTCTAGTCTCTCAGTCGTGTCCGACTCTTTGCGACCCCATGAATCGCAGCATGCCAGGCCTCCCTGTCCATCACCATCTCCCGGAGTTCACTCAGACTCATGTCCATCGAGTCAGTGATGCCATCCAGCCATCTCATCCTCTGTCTTCCCCTTCTCCTCCTGCCGCCAATACCTCCCAGCATCAGAGTCTTTTCCAATGACTCAACTCTTCGCATGAGGTGGCCAAAGTACTGGAGTTTCAGCCTTAGCATCATTCCTTCCAAAGGACACCCAGGGCTGATCTCCTTCAGAATGGACTGGTTGGATCTCCTTGCAGTCCAAGGCACTCTCAAGAGTCTTCTCCAATACCACAGTTCAAAAGCGTCAATTCTTCAGCACTCAGCTTTCTTCACAGCCCAACTCTCATATCCATACATGACCACAGGAAAAACCATAGCTTTAAATGGAGTATAATCCGTGAAATTACTGAATCACTATGTAGTACTCTTGATATGCTTAGTTGCTTAGTTATGTCTGACTCTTTGTGACCCCATGGACTGTAGCCCACCAGACACCTCTGTCTGTAGGGATTCTCCAGCAAGAATACTGGAGTGGGTTACCATGCCCTCTTCCAGGGGATCTTCCCAAGCCAGGGATCAAACCCAGGTCTCCTCCATTGCAGATGGATTCTTTATCGTCTGAGCCACCAGGGGAGCCCAGTACACTTGAAACTAATATAATATTGTAAATCAACTATACTTCAATCAAAAATGTAACATTAGATTTCCTGCCATCTTAGTAGAACATATAGAATATAATCTACATGTCCTACAGGTGATAACCATGCACATCAGTTCACCCAGGGATGTTATCTTTGAAATTTATTAAAATTCATAGAGACCAAGGTGATCAGAGGAGGGAGCAACATAGAAACTTAGGGCCCTACTCTCAATGGCATCTTCCTCCTCTTTCCTTCTGTCCTCCGCCCTCCCACACCCATTTGCTTCTAACCTATCCATTTCAACTCAGGAAGATTGAGGGTTGATTCAGGGAACTCGATAGACTTGGTGACCCCTTTACTAGCTTCACTTTACATTCTTTGACATTTTGGTTTTGAAGTGGGGCTCAAGAGAGACCCTAAATGCCTTCATGCAGGAGACAAGTGCTAATAATCACAGATCTTCTCAATTTTTTTCCTATAGGTCTCCTAGTTAATTAAACATAGCAAAAGCCTAGCTGCTGGGAACAGGGTACATTACTGGACTAGATCTGTGTACTTTAAAATTTTGCAGTTACACAATGAACAAATTCTGGGAACCTAATGTACATTGTGGTGACAGGGTGACTATAGTTAATAATATGTGTGTGCTCAGTTGCTCAGTTGTGTCCGACTCTTTGCACCCCCATGGATTGTAGCCTGCCAGGTTCTTCTGTCCATGAAAATTTTCAGGCAAGAATACTGGAGTGGGTTTCCATTTCCTACTCCAGGGAATCTTCCCAACTCAGGGATCAAACCTGCATCTCTTGGGTCTCCTGCATTGGCAGGTAGATGCTTTCCCATCATGATACCTGGGAAGCCCCTAATAGTTAACAATACTGTATTATAAACTTGAACTTTGATGAACCTGTAGCTCTTACATGTTCTCACCACACACACACACACACACACACACACACACACACACACACAAGTGGTAACTGTGTGAGGTAATGGATGTGTGGATGTGTTAAATAACTTGATTGTGGTAATCAACTCACAATGTGTACAAATATTAAATCATCATGTTGCACACCTTATATACTTGGTTCCCAACTATACCTCATAAAGTTGTGGGGGGATGTTCTGTGAACTTAAAAGTGTAGGAAAAACCTGGTTGGCCCACTCAAAATTTGGTATTTATTTTTTTCTGTTTGTCTCTTGTATTAGAAGCAGATCCTGAGATTTAAGAACTCAATAAAAGTACAGTTGGTCCTCTGTATGCATGGATTCAGATGGAAAATATTTGAAAAATATTTCAGATACTTCCCAAGAGCAAAACTTGAATCTGCTGCAGGTCAACAATGACTTACATACCATTTACATTGTACTGGGTGTCAGTCAATCAGTTGTGTCTGATTCTTTCTGACCCCATGGACTGTAGCCCACCAGGTTCCTCTGTTCATGGGATTTTCCAGGCAAGGATACTGGAGTGGGTTGCCATTTCCTTCTCCAGGGGATCTTCCTGACCCAGGGATCGAACCTGAGTCTCCTGCAACTGAACTACTAGGGAAGCCCCCAAAGTTTGTTTAGTTTAGTTTTTGTATGAAAGTTGCTCAGTTGTGTCCGACTATTTGTGACCCCATAGACTGTATATGGAATTCTCCAGGCCAGAATACTGGAGTGGGTAGCCTTTCTCTTCTGGAGATCTTCCTGACCCAGGGATTGAACCCAGGTCTCCCGCATTGCAGGCAGATTCTTTACCAGCTGAGCCATAAGGGAAGCCCCTACATTATATTAGATACTATAAGTAGTCTAAAGGTGAATTAAAGTACTCAGGAGGGTGTGCATAGGTTATATACAAATAGTATGCCATTTTATATAAGGCCCTGAACATCTCTGGACTTTGGAATCTGCAAGGGTCGTAAAACCAATCCCCTCATACTGAAGGAGGACTGATTGCAGTTTAATTGGCAGGTGAAGCCAGGGCCATGTGGACTTGAGAGAAGGAGTTGAAGCTGGTCAAAACAGTGTGTGTTTATTGAGTTGGTTACCCTCCCCATCCCTGCCCTGGGCAGCTGAATTTCAGTTCACAGATGAGCCCACACCAGCAGAGTCCCCGCAATCTCAAGCATTACTTATGAAGTTGATGGAATGCTAGCATCTCCGTACTTTCTACTTGCCCACGTGGAGCACTGTGTGCATAAGTGGTGGAAGAAGGCCCTTAGGGCCAGAAATGGGGGTCCTGGTAAGGTGGAAGTAAGTCATGTTAAAAGATAAACAGAGCCCTGTTAAAATTAAGAGTTTGAGCAAAAAATCGATATGGCAATGACACTGCAAGTGGTTTTCTAACCACTCCAGCTGGAGCTGGAGGAGAGACTTTTATGGAGAAAGGCAGAAGCAAACTAGGGACATTATTGATTGGCTATGGCTTAAAGCATTTTCGGCTGTTTATGATCTGTTGCCTGTAGGTTTCCATTCCGTAACCTTGAGATGGTTACAAGCTTAGATTTTGGTTTGCCTATGCTGGCGCCATGACATTAAAGCCTTAGTCTAATGGCCTCCTTGCTTAATCAATTTAACAGGTTGTATGCACTGAAGTGATGCTGGCAAGGGGGTGTGGATGGGCCACCAACAGTGTCCACTGCAGCTGGAGGCCATCACATGAGAATGCTATGATCTGTAGACTTGACAATTTGAGAACAAATTGTCAACCTAAATAAAGAGGTAAACCAAGGCAAGTTTAAATGGCCAGACATAGAGTTTACTCTGAAATAAAAGAGGAATTGTAATTTAGGAAATGCAAATTGTAGCTAGCTTAAAGCATGTCTGTTGAGCATTTGGGGCAGACCGTATTTATGGAAAAGGTATATAAAGAGCAGGTCATCCAGCAAAGTCCAAGCAGTTAAGTCCATTGGCTTGAGTATGATGAGAGACTCTTGGTGGATGTTTATTGGTCAGAAAATAAGTTGCCATTCTTCTGTAAATCAGGCTTCTAGGGGAAATCATTATTCCTGTTATTAAGTTTCATTTTCCTGAGGGTCCATGCATGAAATTTTCCATTTCACATANAAGTCCAAGCAGTTAAGTCCATTGGCTTGAGTATGATGAGAGACTCTTGGTGGATGTTTATTGGTCAGAAAATAAGTTGCCATTCTTCTGTAAATCAGGCTTCTAGGGGAAATCATTATTCCTGTTATTAAGTTTCATTTTCCTGAGGGTCCATGCATGAAATTTTCCATTTCACATATACTGGTTCCAGTTTGGATTGAAAGCCTTTCACAAAATTGAGAGACAGTTATAACTTTAACTATACTCACATCTGGAAACATTAGTCTACAATGTTTTTGGAGGAGAAAACCTAACTGCTATTCACATTCCACCTGTGTGTGTGCATGCTAAGTCTTTCCAGTTGTGTCCCACTCTTTGCAACCACATGGACTATAGCCCACCAGGTTCCTCTGTCCATAGGATTCTCCAGGCAAGAATACTGGAGTGGGTTTCCACGGCCTCCTCCAGGGGATTTTCCTAACCAGGGATCGAACCCTCATCTCTTACAGTTCCTGCATTGGCAGGCAGATTCTTTACCACTAGTGCCACCTAGGAAACCCTTACATTCTACTTACTTATGGTTTATTTCTCACATAAGTTATCCAATGAATTGTCTCACTCAACCTTGTCTCCATTTTTGTAATAGTTTACCGCCAGTTTGAATTTCTTCTCTCTTGAATAGTGGGATAGGATAAGCAAGAGGAAATTGATTTTCTAGTGTGAGTTTACTCCACTCCTTCAAATCAGACAACTTTTAAAATTGTAGAGTAATAATTCTGAAAAATATTATAAGTCAATCAGTTCAGTTCAGTCGCTCAGTCGTGTCCGACTCTTGGCTACCCCATGGAGAGTAGCACCAGGCTTCCCTGTCCATTACCAACTCCCCAGAGCTTGCTCTAACTCATGTCCATCCCGTCGGTGATGCCATCCAACCATCTTATCCTCTGTCATCCCCTTCTCCTCCCATCTTTAATCTTTCCCAGCATCAGGGTCTTTTCCAATGAGTCAGTTATTCCCATCAGATTTACAAAAACTTCATTATTGTCTTTATAAGATGATGCTCAACTGTGGGAAGAGTGAGTACAGATAAGTAGGAATTCTGTTTCATGTAGTGGGAAGCTTTTTGTTGAGGCATCTTTTTATAACAGATGTTTTCAATGGCTCTTGCATTACAACACCCTTGAGAGGAAAGGATGGTTAATATTTATGCTAACTCACTGGATGGCTCAGCAGGTAAAGAATCCACCTGCAGTGCAGGAGACAAGAGATGCGGGTTCGATCCCCGGGACGGAAAAATCCCGTGAAAAATGAAATGGCAATCCACACCAGTATTCTTGTCTGAAAAACCCCATGGTCCAAGGAGCCTGGTGGGCTACAGTCCAATGAGTCGCAGAGAGTCAGACACGACTGAGCGACTAAGCATTCAGAAAAGAAAATTACTCCTGGATGCGTCCCTGACNCGTGAAAAATGAAATGGCAATCCACACCAGTATTCTTGTCTGAAAAACCCCATGGTCCAAGGAGCCTGGCGGGCTACAGTCCAATGAGTCGCAGAGAGTCAGACACGACTGAGCGACTAAGCATTCAGGAAAGAAAATTACTTCTGGATGCGTCCCTGACTGTTTTGAGTCGAAGTCCAGCAAGAATCCTCCTGCCCAGTGTCACTCACTCCAGTAGGACAAGATCGAGTCCGGTTCAGAAGCAAAGAAAAGTTCTAGTATTGGAGAGGCAGGAGCTCGGCTCTGGAGCACACCCTCTCCACACAAGCGCGGGGCTGCTCTGAGGAGCTCTTGTGGTTGGGGGAGGGGAGAGGGCCGTGGGCGTGCCTGGGCAGCGGCGCAGGCGCTTTGCTCTCAGCACTTCCTGCTGAGGTGCTGGGCGCAGCCATGTTGTATTGAGGTGTGGGGAGCAACGCTTCAGTCCAGTGTGCGTGGATTTGAGGTGTTGGTGTGGCAGCTCTGCACCGGAAACTCTTAAGGCCTCTGCATATGGCTCCCTAGAGGTATGTGGAACTAGTCTAAGCACAAAAGAAGAGGTTAAACTTTATCATCTAGATTCCATCTTGTTTTTACAGGGATACTCCGTGGGCTCAGTGGTGACATAGATTCAGATATTTTTGTCTCCTAGCCTCCAATTCCAAATTAGTTTGCGAATGTATATATACATGTATATATATATATATATATATATATATATTTATTATTTTATTTTGTATGTGCAACTTTACTTCCATGGGTTGGGGAATTAGGGTCTGAGGTGAATTTCAAGCGTGAAAAGCACTTGTTGATCTGCAATATTTACTCTATACAGTAAATCAAATGGTTCTTGCTATTCCCTTGGGAATTTGTCCAAAAATCATGAGGTATCTAATAATGTTTGGCCTTAGAAACCTCAAAAGTTCATATGGGGTTGTGAGTCTTAGAGCAAATCCCTGGTCTCTCCTGATCACCAGCTCCTCCCCCTCCCACTGAGCAATGATCTCAGTTATAGAGGCCCTACCTTAAAAACAACCCTTAGTTATACAACAAGAATGAATGATTTAGAGTGCCAGTGGGTCCTAGTGTGCNCATTTGGGGTTGTGAGTCTTAGAGCAAATCCCTGGTCTCTCCTGATCACCAGCTCCTCCCCCTCCCACTGAGCAATGATCTCAGTTATAGAGGCCCTACCTTAAAAACAACCCTTAGTTATACAACAAAAATGAATGATTTAGAGTGCCAGTGGGTCCTAGTGTGCAAGTGCAAGGGTTGGGTGGATTCTGTTGTGTCACATACTCTTGGGAGTAGTTAGGGTTGTACAGCACAAGGACGGTAACACAATAATTGGGACAAATCATCCATTCTCAAACTTTTTGTTTTTAGGAC
>SJYA01008395.1:0-16540 GCA_006410615.1 Neotragus moschatus
CTGGACACAACTGAGCGATTAAGCACACACACCGGGTTGATTTATAGTGCTGTGTTAGTTTCAGGTTTATAGCAAAGTGATGCAGTTATACACACACATATATCTATTTCAAATGAGAAAACTTAAATCCCCCATTTAGGTTATTACAGAGTACTGAGTGGAGTTCCCTGTGCTATCCAGTAGGTCCTCGTGGGTTATCTATTTTATATACAGCAACGTGTGAGTTTGGGACTGATATGTACACATTGAGGTACTTTAAATAGAAGTCTCGTTTCCATTAGCTATGAACTTGCATCTCCTTAGATAGTATGAGGCCTCTGTTTTTATGAAGCTTATCTCATTCCTAATGCTCTGCTGCCAAGCTCTTAAATCTCAGGCCTATTAAAGCATAATAAACTTCCCAAATTACCCAAGTATGACTGTACGAGAAAGCAAAATCATTTGGGTCTTTTCCACTAAAAACACTCAGAAAAGACGAAAAGAAGTCACCGTGGAATAATTCTGGCTGTTTCCCAAAGAAAGATAGCATAAATACTCTCTCTTCAAATAACCCTTTTTGGAAACATCTTTTCAATTTGGCACAGACATGCTGTTGTATCTCTGCTCTAGGCAGAAAATGCAATCTGCATAAATTCACAAACTATCTTAAGAGTAGTGTCACCTAATAAACATGACCTTAACCCATTTCCTTGCTAGTACATTCTTAAATAGGCATAGGCCACCTTTCCTCTGGGGACTTCCTCCCCCTTTCCCAATGAAATAACTCACCATTTACTGAATGTTCTTATACTAGGAGCTGCTCATATGATAAGTCCATTTGATTAAATGCAATCACTACCTGTTATCCCTATTGCTCCAGCCTTCCTAGTCTCCCATCCCAGATTAGTTCTTTTTTTTTTTTAAATTTTGTTGTCAAATTCATTAAGTTTTTTTTTAACTCAGAAAAATATGCAACTTATGATTATCAGTGTTTGAACCTGAAGAAGCAGACAAGGCTGAAAGGAATCCCAGAGACCGGCTATTGAATTATAGGTGAATTGAGTTCAAAATGAGAGAATGCTGAGAGAGCAGAGATGAGAGTGCTTGGAAAGGATGTTGACACATGGGAAGACATTTGGAAGTTAAAGGTGGGACACAGTGATGAATTCAGGGGAGAGCCCAGCTGAGGGATTGAAAACCAGGAACAAAAGAATTGGGAAAAGCGATCAGACATGTTGATGTGCAGGTGGGGATATGGGGAGCAGAAAAATGTTCAAGAAGGAATGGAAAAAGTAGTGACTTTTCAAATGTGAGATACCACTTTTTAGGTAAGGGGGTGAGCCACTTTTATAGAATAAATGATTGATAAGATCAAATATGATAAATGCAAATATGATCAATTTGAGGGTATTAGCATTAAAACATAAATAGTCTCAAATACGGCCGGCAATATGAGTTAAAATTTTGTAAGTTAAGTAAACTTGTCAGTCAGTGGTTATAAATGGTTACACAACTGAATTTCAGAAAGTGAGAAATGGATTCTACCACAATATACAATTTGTGTTGGAAGCCTATTATATAACACACTGTTTAGCAAAGTATTGATGGGCTTCAGGGAGCATGGTAATACAGAAAGGTTTCCATCCACTGTAAAACATACACTATATATATATATACATATACACATATCTAAATACATAAATAATCTAAAGAATCATAAGAAAAATGATTGAATTCCAAGGAAGAAAACCTCTAACAGTCAGAAGTAAAGAGGGGATTTTAAATGTGAATGTTATATCTGAACTAACACCAGGGTGACTCCAAGAAGACAAGGGCAGGAATATGGGCTACAGGAGCTGAGGACTTGAATTTTAATGACTTGAAGGGCAGCCATACTCACCAAGTGTAAATTAGAAAGCCCTACTTACCAGGACTGGGAGAAAGTAAAAAGTTTGTTTTTCTGCCTGGTATAGAGTGGATAAAAAGCAATCACCCACAGCATGCCAAAGCCTTGGCCATATAACATAGGGGAGAGGTGCTGAAATATAAACTGTTAAAGGAGAGCAGGAATGCAAAACTGAGCAGGAATGCAAAACTGAGAGACTAACATTAAAAGCAGTGGAGGATGACAAAACGTTCTCTCATAAACTGTCTTCAGGGACACTTCCACAACCAGAATATGTAAGCCCCCCACAGATAAACAAACTCCCAATGAAGATCTGTCTACAGTGAAAATTACAAACTACAACGGGAAACAGCAAATGAGAAAAAGTCAGTAGATGCAACACACAGGACAACTAGTATCCCAAGAATGTGAAGTCATAAAAAGATAAAAGAATCTAAATAAATGAGGAAAGAGCTGACATAAATAAGCAGCAATAATAACAAAGTAACCTAATACGCAAAATGAACAAATGGAATTGAAAAAGGAAGACGGACCAATTCTAGAACTGGTAAATGAAGTCATGAAAATAAAATGCCCAGGAGATGGCTTAAAACCACATCAGTGACAACAAACAGGAAAGTAGAGACTAGAAGCTCTGAGTAAATCACCTGGATCACAGCATGGACAGATGAAAGGAAAAAAATCCAAAGCTCAGAAACACAGATGACAGACTAAGAAGATACGATATGCATCTAATTTTGGAGTTCCAGAAGGAAAGCACAGAGAGAAAAAGAAGAGAAAATATTTGAAGGGCAAATGTCTAAGAATTTTCCAGAATCTAGGAAAACATGAGTTCTTTATTGAAGAATTACATCAAGTTCCAGTACAGGATAAATAAAAAGAACTCCTATCTTACTGCCTATAGTAGCAAAATAACTGCTAGAAACATCAAAGCCAACAAGAAAAATGTCTTATAGATTACTTGCAAATAAATCATGAATAGACAGAAGACTTCTCATTAGCAAAAATACATGCCAAAAGACAATAAAGTAATATTTCTAAAGTGACAAAAAATATCTATCAGGTTAGTTTTTCACAGAACTCCAGTATCACTTAAGTGTAAAGTAGGAAAAAAAAAGACTTTTTCAGACAAAGGGTGAATTTATTACTTGCAGAACTTCAAAGAAAGGACAATTAACAATGTACTTCAGTATAAAGGAAACTTACCCTGAAGGAAGAAAGGACATACTAGAATTCAATGGAGAGAAAAAAACTGCTGAGGTGTTAAAATATCAATGTGAAGATTAATTGTAAAAATAATCATAAGGACAGTGATACATTTGAAGGTAAGCCAAATACTAGATGTAAATATTTAAGATGTGGGAGGGCGATTGGAGTTGAAGGTTAAGTCTTTGTGCTGAGAGAAGAAAAGACATTTTTAATTTCATAGGCTAATCTTAATGATTTAACAGTATCCACTACACCTCTAAAGTTTTCAAACTTTAATGTGAATCAGAATTGCCTGGAGGGCTTGTAAATCAAGGATTCTGATTCCCACTTGCAGAGGTTCTGATTCAGTAGGTTTAGGATGCAGACCAGAATACCTCTCCAGGTGATTCTGATGCTGCTTTTCTGCGGATCACACATTGAGATTCATTGCACTAAAGGACTAAAAGAATAATATTCAGTTTCCAAGCACTACAGGGAAAGAAGGGACCAAATAAAATTTATTGAATTCAATATAAGGCAAAAAAAAAAGACTAGGAGGGCAAAGAAAAAAAATCATAAAAAGAAAGAAGAAAATCATGACAGAAAAATGTAAAAGCAAAAAAGTAAATGTAAATAGATACAATTTGTCTATGAAAATGTAAAGATTCTCAGTCTGTATTAACAAGGAAAATTGTGCAAGATGCTTTCATTAGAAATAGTAGAATTACTTAGAAAGTTTAAAATAAGAGGTCACATAAATTATTCAGTTATCAATAAAACTTTATGGAAAAAAAGAGAATGAAAAATATATATACCAGGCAAATCCTAATCAAAAGAAAACTTGCTTACCTATATTAATATTAGACAAACTGGACTTTTACTCAATAAAGAATAAAAATCAGTATGTAATGATGAAAAGAGTCACCAGAAGATACAATTAACTGGAAAGTATGTACTTATCCATATCATCTCAAGATATCTAAAGCAAAAATGGACAGAATTACAGGAGAAGATTAAGAAATCGACATCACAGGGAGAGATTTTAAGACAGACATCTGAGAAAATAATAGCTTAATTAGACAAACAAAATGAAAATATAAAATATTTGACCAATAGAATTAACAAGCTTTATCTGAGATGTGTGTTATTAGAATCTTGCAGTCAATCCAAAGAGAAAGAATATAATTTTCAAGCATATGTACATTTATCAGAATTGATGAATGACTAAACTCCAAAGGAAGGTATAACCAGTGCTAAGAATTGGTATCATGCAGATTACTTAGCAGCAGCAGCAGATTGCTTTGTAGTTAAATTAAAAGTCAATAATAATAAGACAAAATAATAAGAGCAACAACAACCTCAAACTCCAGATATAATAATAAAAACATCATTGACAGTGATAACCAAAATCAGATAATACTGGAAAATGAATGACAATCAAAAGCCACAGTACCAATTATAACCTGTGGAATTCAGCTAAAGCTATTTGTAGAGGAAGAGATGTAGCCTTAAAATGTGCACCTTAGTAAAACTTCACAGTTTATATTGGAAGTCTATTTCGTAATACAAAAAAATTAGCAAGAATATTATCAGAAAGGAAAATACAAATGTTTTAATCTATTAATATAAACGCAGAAATCCTCAATAAAATGCTTACCAAATGAATCAATAAATGCATAAAAATACATCAAGATCAAATGTGGTTTATCACATAATGGTTAAATATTAGAAAAACTGTCACTGATTCACAAAAATGAAGTAAACAGACCATATAATATTTACTTGATTCAGAAAAGATGCTGAAAAATAAATTCAACAAATTTATAAAACTCCCTCACCACCTAGCAATCGAAAAAGTTCTTCTTAAACTGATAAAGGGTATCAGTGCTATACTGGAGTAAACATGATATTTAATAGTAAAATATAAAATTTCAGGACTATTCAGGAAAGAGATATCAAGCAAGATGAATCTGATTAACCTACAACAGAAAAGTAAAAACAGAATCATCAAGGGAGATTAAAATATAAGGGAAGACAAAGGAACCTGGGGTAATGGATTATCATCTGTGAAGTGCAATTTGGAAAATTGTAACTAAGAAGAGAAACAGGTGATCCGGGGATGAGTGTACCCAGCAGGGGTAGGCTACTTAGGCAAATGATTGTGCAGCTAATAATGGGAAATGCAACAGGCCCTGATGCTTTGATTAGCCAGTCTTATGCACCCTGACAAATTCAGACCCCAAGGAGAACATAACAGAAAATATTAGTTAGGTTCATATTTCATAACTACTAATTAGGGCAACCATAAATGCAAATGAAGTCACCACGGCACATTTAAATTTTTCAATCTACCAAGAGGTATGAATGCACACAATTAAAAGGTTTTCTCAAGATCCCCGAGAATTAGGAATTAAATTTAATCCTGAATCTCTGTGCATCTTTGTCATGGACATGGGGGTGCGGGCTCTGGTGTGTGGGGAGGTAGGTCACTGGGGAAGAAGGCAAGGGTGGACTTCAACACAGCAGACACAGGAGAGGAAGAAGGTAACTGAGGACAGAGGGTTACTTTTGTTCTTTAAGCATCAAATTAAACTTGGAGTGGAATGGTAGAAATGATACATTTAATGTACACATTCTGCCTTTCTTTTCAATTCCTTAGGCCTTTAAATTCCTAATGTTAGCCTTTATCCAATTACTGTATGTAGGATAGTCTCCTGTCTTTGATTTTATTTATAATTCTCTTCCCTGTACGGGAGAGGCAGCTTTCTAGATTCTGTTTTGGGGGGCTTCCTCCCTCTTGAGGGCTTTCAAGGTGGTGCTAGTGGTAAAGAACTTGCCTGCCAGTGCAGGAGATCTAAGAGACATAGGTTCGATCCCTGAGTCAGGAAGATACCCTGGAGGAGGAAATGGCTACCTACTCCAGTATTCTTGCCTGGAGAGTTCCACGGACAGAGGAGCCTGGTGGGTTCATGGGGTCACAAAGAGTCAGACATGACTGAAGCAACTCCGCACCCTCCCTCTTGAAGATTCATTATAACTCTAAGGACGACAACTGTAGTTTTTACAAAGAGGGTATAAAGGCCAAGTTCATAAGACTCCTATCAGGATTCAAGCTGCTGCCTTTACAGTAGCGAAAGAGCTCATGAGTTGGCGATAGTCACGTGTGGGCTCATGGGACACCAGGAAGCCCCTGAGGGGTATAGAGACAGCAGGCTTTTTCTCCATGCACTCCCCTGGGTGCTCACAGAAAAGATCAGAGAAAACCCTAAGGAAGTGTCTGGTGTGGGACAGACATGAAAGAAGAAAACTGCAGACACCTGGAGGGTAAAAAACTCTGCTAGACTCCTTCTCCAGACTTCTCTTACGGGACACACATTTTAGCCTGTTAGGCTCCTCTGTCCATGGAATTCTCCAGGCAAGAATACTGGAGTGGCATTTCCTTCTCCAGGAGATCTTCCTGACCCGGGATCAAACTCGGGTCTCCTGCATTGCACACAGATTCTTTACCATCTGAGGCCCCAGGGAAGCCCCAATTTGCAGAGGAAAGGTCAGCAAACACTGCTGTCCCCAGAGCATTGATTAAAAAAAAAAAAAACTCACTGCAGCTGGAGAGGGGAATGACACACCAGCAACAAAACCCCACTTCTGAGGACGGGGCAGGAGCACCTGCTGACCAACTGCAGCTGGAGGAGGGACAGGAAGACTTCAGGACACAGCTCCAAGACCAAGGGATGGGGGGCAGGACTAAGACTGAGGTTTAATTAGAAAGCAGAGAACGTCCTCCACCCTCTTCCTCCACCATCAAGTTAACACGTTTCAAGTGAAAAGTAAAAGCAGATGCTGATGGAAGCGGGAAAGGAAAGGAGCAATCCCATGTGAAGAGACACACCGAGGAGCGGCGTGGAGGCCGAACTGAGCGCTGAGCAAATGCTGCTTTGGAAACCAAACCCCAATCTAAACGCAAGGTATCCCTTCAGGAGTTCTGAAGTCTGTGGTACCTCGAGGGTAGCCATAGCAACAACAACCCCCCAACCCAGTCCATCTCCTAACTGTATTAACTCAAACTCTTCATCAAAAATCTAGCAGACGGAAAGGCATGTCCAGTTCTAGGCATAAAAGCTATTTGCTTTATTCTCTATGGCCCTCCACCAGAAGTCTAGCTTTCAACAAAAAGTTATGAGGCATATGAAAAGGCAAGAAAAAAGAGACTCCTAAAACATTAAGCCACAATCAGAGCAAGAGTCAGATATGAACCATATGCTGGAACTATCTGACTGTGAAAGCTAGAATAACTTTGATTAATATGTTATGGGCTCTAATGGAAAAGGTACACACTATGACAGATTAGATGAAAAGTTTTAGCAGAGAGATGGAAAGTTTAAAAGAGATACTCAGCTGCAAATAATAGAAACGGGAAACACACAAGGGAGACACTGAATGCTTTCAGCAGGCTCATCAGATCAACATAGTCGATGAAAGAATCAATGAACTCAAAGAAGGTCAATAAAAATGTCCTAAGCCAAAATACAAAGATAATACTGAATGAATTCAAAAAGAAAATATGGGGCTGCCCTGGTGGCTCGGGGGTTAGGACTCTACCTTGCAATGCAGGAGACATGGGTTTGATCCACTGTCCAGGAAGATCTCACAGCTGCCAGGCAGCTGAGCCCTTATGCCACAAAGTAATAAGCCTGTGCTCTGGAGTTCTCAAGCTGAAACTACAGAGTCCATGCTCTGCAACAAGCTAAACCACTGCAATAAGAAGCTCCCACACCACAACGAGAGAAAGCTCACATGCAACAATGAAGACCCAGCATAGCTGAAAATAAATAAGCATATTAAAATTTTAAAGACACATGGAAAAACATTACTTAGTATCCAAGAGATATGTAACAATATCAAATTAACATAGGTGTTCTTTGAAATTCAGAAAGAGAGAACAGGACAAAGTGTTTGAAGACACAATGGAAAAAAAATTTCCAAAGTAATGACGGACACCAAGCCACAGATTCAGGAAAATTAGACAATAGAATAAATAAACAAATAATAATAAATCCTACACAACACTAGGCATATAATAATCAAATTGCTAAAAACAAAAAGAAAAACCTTGAAGGCAGCCCCCCAAAAGGCACATTACACAGAGAAGAATAAAAGTAAAATTATAGATTTTCTGTAAGTCAGAAGGCAATGGAGTGGTATTTTTTAAATGCAAACATAGGAGTGGGGCAGAAATTGTCAATATAGAATTCTATACCTAATGAAATGTCTTTCAAAAAGGAAAGAGAAATACTTTCTAGGCAAACAAAACTGACAGAATTCATTGCAAATGGACCTATAGTACAGAAACTGTTCAGGAAATTCAGGCAGAAAAAAATACAATTTGGAAATTTGGATTTACACAAAGAAATAATGAATCAGAAATAAAATAAGTGACAATAACTATTTTTTCTTATTTTTAATTCCTCTAAAAGTGAAATTTTGCTCTAAAGCAAAAATAGTTAACAATGTACTATATGTTTTTAGCATATGTTAAAGAAAATATATGACAATAATACCAAGGATACCAGGGTGGAAACTGTTGAAATTTCTTACACTACACAAACAATGTGTGTATGCCCAGTCGTGTCTGACTCTTTACAACCCCATGAACTGTAGCCCACCAGGCTCCTCTGTCCATGGAACTTTCTAGGCAAGAATACTGGAGCGGGTTGCCATTTCCTTCTCCAGGGAATCTTTCCCACCCAGGGATCCAATCCACATCTCTTGGGTCTCCTGCACTGGCAGGTAGATTCTTTACCACTAGCACCATCTGGCACAAGCAAAAATATAATATTATTTGAAGGTAGATCCTGGTGAATTTAAGTTTTCTATTATTAACATAGTGTGTGTTTTACATGTTAGTCACTCAGTCATGGCTGACTCTTTATAACCCCAAGGACGATAGCCTGCCAGGCTCCTTTGTCCATGGAATCCTCTAAGCAAGAACTGAAGTGGGTTGCCATTGCCTTCTCAGGGGATCTTCCTGACCCAGGGATCAAACCTGGGTCTCCTGTATTTCAGGCAGATTCTTCACCTTCTGAGCCACCATGGAAACTCCATTAATTGTAATAGTGATGACTTAAAAAAAGAGACACAAATAATATGCCAACAGAAGAAATAAAATGGATTTTAAAAATAGTTCAAAGGTTTTCCTGCTATTCTTCCCTTCACTGCTTTAATTAATTGCTCCCTTTGGAGACCCCCTTAACATTTGGCTTATAACTTCCTATCACATGGAAAGTAGTATAGCAGCCTGGTGATAAGACGAAGCTTTGGAGTTCGACCTAGGTTCTCACTCAGGCTCTGCCTCTCACTAGGTGTGTGATCTTGGACAAGGTTTCCTCCCCTGAGCCTCGGTTCTCTCATGTGCAAAGTAAACATGGCAGGGACTTCCCTGGTGGTCCAGTGGTTAAGAACCCATCCTGAAATGCAGCAGAGGCAGATTCAGTCCCTGATCAGCAAGCCAAGGCCCCACATGCCTCAGAGCAACTAAGCCCAGGCACCACAACTACTGAGCCTGGGCCATAGCTAGAAAGTCCATGGGCCACAACGAAAGGAAAGAGCCTTCACAACACAGCAAAGAACTTACAGGCTGCACCTAAGACCCAAGGCAGCCAAATAAATAAATAATTTAAAATATTAAATAAATAAATATGCTTAAAAAATAAGTAAATATGCTTTTGGTACCTATCTCAGAGCAGATGAAATAATCCACATTAGGTTTTCAGTTCAGGACCAAACATATAATAAGTGCTCAAAAAATAAAGGTGATTTTATTTATTTCCTTTATGACATTGCTTCAAAAGTACTTCTTATGTTTTTCTTCCCCACATTTTCCACTGGACTGTATGTTCACCATCAGTGATACTGTATTGGTTATACTTGTACAGTTATCTTCTAACAGGTAAGTAACCAGTGAATGCAAGAACAGAAAGTGTTTTTCAGAAACAATGAGCAAAAGAAAGCCTCAGGTGGGTATCCGGTCAATAGTACTTTCCTTGTTACTTTCTGACTCTCATGTACATGCCAGATCTATGCAATTGCCACTAATTTTCCTGATAAAAGGGATGTTTCCCCTCTTCTTCTCCATCTGACTCTAGTAACCATCTCACTGTCACTGACGGCCTTTCTGCAGCTGTGGCAGAAGCAACATGGTTTGGTCGACTCAAAGCACTTTGAAAAGTGGTAGCAAAAGGAAAGAAGTAATGAGAAAGTGTGTGACCTCGAAGATCNCCCCCTTAACATTTGGCTTATAACTTCCTATCACATGGAAAGTAGTATAGCAGCCTGGTGATAAGACGAAGCTTTGGAGTTCGACCTAGGTTCTCACTCAGGCTCTGCCTCTCACTAGGTGTGTGATCTTGGACAAGGTTTCCTCCCCTGAGCCTCGGTTCTCTCATGTGCAAAGTAAACATGGCAGGGACTTCCCTGGTGGTCCAGTGGTTAAGAACCCATCCTGAAATGCAGCAGAGGCAGATTCAGTCCCTGATCAGCAAGCCAAGGCCCCACATGCCTCAGAGCAACTAAGCCCAGGCACCACAACTACTGAGCCTGGGCCATAGCTAGAAAGTCCATGGGCCACAACGAAAGGAAAGAGCCTTCACAACACAGCAAAGAACTTACAGGCTGCACCTAAGACCCAAGGCAGCCAAATAAATAAATAATTTAAAATATTAAATAAATAAATATGCTTAAAAAATAAGTAAATATGCTTTTGGTACCTATCTCAGAGCAGATGAAATAATCCACATTAGGTTTTCAGTTCAGGACCAAACATATAATAAGTGCTCAAAAAATAAAGGTGATTTTATTTATTTCCTTTATGACATTGCTTCAAAAGTACTTCTTATGTTTTTCTTCCCCACATTTTCCACTGGACTGTATGTTCACCATCAGTGATACTGTATTGGTTATACTTGTACAGTTATCTTCTAACAGGTAAGTAACCAGTGAATGTAAGAACAGAAAGTGTTTTTCAGAAACAATGAGCAAAAGAAAGCCTCAGGTGGGTATCCGGTCAATAGAACTTTTCTTGTTACTTTCTGACTCTCATGTACATGCCAGATCTATGCAATTGCCACTAATTTTCCTGATAAAAGGGATGTTTCCCCTCTTCTCCATCTGACTCTAGTAACCATCTCACTGTCACTGACGGCCTTTCTGCAGCTGTGGCAGAAGCAACATGGTTTGGTCGACTCAAAGCACTTTGAAAAGTGGTAGCAAAAGGAAAGAAGTAATGAGAAAGTGTGTGACCTCGAAGATCTTGTCTTAAATATGGATCCATGGTAAAGGACACGATTTGGAATCTTTAGGTTTGTGTCTGTGCAAGTTCTGCAGAACCAGAAACCTACACCCAATAACGGAGAACAAGCGCCAATTGTTAGCCTTTTGCAAGGAAGGTGTTGCCCTGACTTAGAACCAATCGAGCTCTGTCTCTAGGAAGCAGTTTAAGGAGGGCTTCCTCATTGTTGAGCACGAAGGTTTGCAACATTCTTTCAGTGAAGAGAGCCTGGATTTGTCACCTCTGCTAAATTCCCTGAAGCCTCTCATGCAGCTTCTGTACCTCAAACACATACCACATGCCTGTTCTCTAAAGATTCATCAGCTACCGCCCTTTGATTTTACAGAGAAAGCTGTAGAATTTTTTTTTTTTAATGAGAGCCCATAAATACTTCTTTGACATATTAGCAGGGACACACATGACTACGTTGATGTTTGAACAACATGACTAAATCCATGTATTTATTACAGTATACTCTGGCATGAGAAAAAAGGAAAAATAAGGGGAAAAGATATAACTCTTGCACACCAGCCTTGAAGTCCTAAATGGGGAGGAAAAACAGACCCTTACTTTGAAGGCTGGGATGTAGACAATCTGTTAGCTTTCACTCCAGCTCTCTGTCCCTTTCCAGGAGATGAATTACAGAAACTTGTATGCTTTCAGCTAAGGGAAACCCATTCCCCTGGTATATGGGTATTGTCCTGGGGAGTGGAAGACAAGAAAGTTGATGTGTTGGGCTATAAATCTTGACTAACAGGGTGTTTGGGGGCTATCAGGCGCTTCCCAGCAGTTATATGACACGTTAAAAGTGGCATCACAGTGGGGCCACATGCCGTGAGCTGGCCAATTGAATGGCATCAGCGTGTCTCCAGTGGGGGAGATATGCAGCGTGAAACAGATTGTGTTCTACACTCTCAGCTTTGCGAGGAGGGCTCAGCTGATTGGGGAGCACAGAGCATCACACTCACAGCAAAGCAGCCAACTCTGCTGGTCATGTGTTCACTCCCCCACCGTGAACGGGACAGCGGGCAGCAGAGAGGCAGCCAAACAAGCGTTATTAAAAGCCAAGAAAATCAAAACACACACCACAGAGAGCCCAAGGAGGGAGTGCTAAGTAACCCGTGTGCCCAGTTGAAAAACACCCCTCCTGCTGCCCTCCCCTCCTCTGTGAATCACCATCTCTCTAGAATGATAAAACATCACCCAGCCACCACAGCCAAGCTAGGATTTCACATCTCACAAACCAGCTTTTCCATCTTTGTGCTCTCAACTGAATGCAATTAATATGTATTAAATTACACAGTCCTAACCTTGACCTTAACCCCTAACACCTAACCTTGACCCTAACCCTTAATCCCTAACCCTGACCCTAACCAGGATCCTGCACTTTGCTTGATGTTGCAGAAAGCAGGAAAAGTAAGCACACCCATGGTCCCACCACTTGAGGAGTTTCCAGTCTTGGGAACACGGACACATAAGACTGTGTTCTTTGTTTCTGGCCAGAGTGCAGACGCTAAGAACTTCTTTCTTGCACCATCCTGGGTGGCATGACCTCTGAACATGGGTCCCTGCGAGCCTGGAAGGTGTGCTAGGTTCCTCTAATAGTTTTGTGAACCTTCTGCAAACCAGTTTTTACTCTGGGCTTGGCCATTCTGGGGATAGGATCAAGTTCATGTCTGGCGCTGTGACAGAGTGGCTTTGGGTAAGTTTCTGACCCATCCATGCAGAAAGCACCATGCAACACTCCACAGAGGCTTTTTGTTTTCCCACTGTGTGCCTGACCCTGTCCTGGAAATTAGTACCTATCAGTAAACAGACAAAGATTTCTGTCCATCTGGTGGAAGAGATGATAAAATGAAAAACAAGAGAGAGAGAGAAAGAGAGTGTATGTTGGAAAGTGACAAATGGTACAGCAAAAAGCAAAACGTTGCAGTGCGACTAGATAGGGAGGCTGGGTTTATGTAGCAGGAACAAGTTGCAATATGAAAATTGGGTGGTCTCGGTAGATCTGACTAAGAAGGTCAAATCTGAGCAAAGCCTTGAAAGAGCTGACAGAGTGAGTCTTATCTAGTAGAGAGAAAGCGGTGAGACAATCTTATTGAAAATTCCAGAATTATAAAAAAAATCAATAAACTTGATAAATCCATTCTTCAACACAGTGAGGGAAAAATGACCTACAAATCACCTGAAAATAGAAAATGGAGCATCTGTCAACATTACGGAACCAAAACAATAACGTAGAGATGTTCCAGCCCCCACCCTATTTCAGGATATCAAGAGCTAGTCCACATGGATGGCCCTCTGGAGGAAGTGGTGCTGATGTTACCAAAAACTCAGATGAGAGACTTCCCTGGCAGTCTAGTGGTTAAGACTCTGTGCTCCCAATACTGGGAGCACCGGTTCGATCCCCTGTCATGGAACTATGATCCTGCATGTCAAACAACAGGGCCAAAATAAATAAACAGAGATATGCTATTTTAAAAAAAGAAACTCAGAGGAGGCAGACAGAAGCCACATTAAGGTAATGGAACTAAAGAAAGTAACTTTTGCTGTCTATAGCATTCCAGCTAGAGATACTTAAAGAACTCAATTCTTGTATTTTGTGTCAAGATCTGTATTTTAAACACAGAGATGGTGACATTAAGTAAACATCGTACTCTGGCCCTTCATAGCACATGTTTATTCCTGGCAAGTGGACTAAACCTTTTAAACACAACTAGAATGGCATGTCTAAAGCCATTCACCTTTTCTAAGCTAATTAAGTATTAACAGCCTGAAAGTGGTTGTGACTGTGGAATTTTCTCTTAAACACAGCTCCATGGAATAGCATACTATACCTGTGGTCAGTGAGTATACTTTGTCCTTTACAAACAGGCATGGAGGGCCCACTATACCAAGAGCACTTTTCGGTCCTGGCCTTTGACTTCTGTGAAGCCTCTATATTGCCGATCACTCCTTCCTTCTTGAAAGCATTTCCTTTCCTGTTTCTCATTTCCCTGTACTTTACCTTGTTTCATGAGTCACTTCTGTTCCTTCTCCACCTAAGTCTTAAATGCTGACCATCCAGGTTGGAAGCAAAGATGTCTTTTGGAAGGATTCTCTTTGGAGATCCTATCCTGTACATCTTGTTAACCCAGCAACTCCTATCACAGAAATCTATCTTCTGGAAACACTCCTGTGCAGCAGTATGTGAGTTATGAAATGAAATGTGCTGGCATCTGATACTTCTTGTCTGCTCTCCCTTTCTTCCGTCTCGGACTCCCAGTCTCTAAAGTTTGCTTAGAACTCGAGGGGCAGACAAGAGCCACGCCTCAGTGACTTGGGGGCTTGCATCCCTCTGGCCACTGTACCTAGTTCACAAAGGAACACAGGACACAGAACAAGTCAACGAGACTCTTTCCAAGACCTAGGCTAAAGCTCTAGGAGAGATGCCTTCTCTTCTTTCTGGGATTATTAGCTGGATGAATTCTATAAACAAAGGACCAATCTAAGAATGATGCCAGAAGAGGAGACATAAAAACAGAATTTTGATACTGTCATTTAAGCCTCTGGATCATACCATCAGTTATGCACGTGAGTGTGCTAAGTCACTTCAGTGGTGTCTGACTCATTGCAACCCTATGGACTGTAGCCCTCCAGGCTTCTCTGCCCATGGGATTCTCCAGGCAGGAATATTGGAGTGTGATGCCATGCCCTCCTCCTGGGGATCTTCCCCACCCAGGGATGGAACCCTTGTCTCTCATGTCTCCAGAATTGGCAGGCAGGTTCTTTACCACTAGCACCACCTGGGAAGCTCTAGTTATGGGAACCAATAAATCCCCTTTTTTCATTATGCCAGTTACGTCTGGGTTTCTGAAGTTTGCTGCTAAGTTGCTTCAGTTGTGTCCGACTCTGTGCGACCCCATAGATGGTAGCCCACCAGGCTCCCCCGTCCCTGGGATTCTCCAGGCAAGAACACTGGAGTGGGTTGCCATTGCCTTCCTTCTGAAGTTTGTGAACACAGAAATCCCAACTGCCACAGGGAAAAAAAGGTGGAAACAAACTAAATGTCTTCAGTGGGGGTATGGCTAGTCAAACTATGGTGTGTACTATGGAATAATAAGCAACATAGAAAGAAGAGGCAATGTTATACACAGTGTCATGGAAGTTCTCTAAGATATATTTTTAAGCAAAAAAAAAAGTAAATGAAATGTGTAAAGAATGATCTTATTAATATTTTAGATTGTGTGTGCGTGTGTGTGTGTGTGTGTGGTGTGTTGGAGCAGGGCATGGGACTCATTCCAGTGTTCTTGCCTAGAGAATTCCATGGACAGAGGAGCCTGGTGGGCTACAATACATGGGGTTGCAAAGACTTGGACACGACTGAACAACTCATGGTGTGTGGTGTGTCTGTGTGTGTGAAGGAAAACAGAGTAGAAGGAATTATTCTGAAATGTTTACAACAGTTATCACTAGAGAGAGGAGGGAGTTAAGAAGTGAGAGATGTGTATAAAGNCCATGGACAGAGGAGCCTGGTGGGCTACAATACATGGGGTTGCAAAGACTTGGACACGACTGAACAACTCATGGTGTGTGGTGTGTCTGTGTATGTGAAGGAAAACAGAGTAGAAGGAATTATTCTGAAATGTTTACAACAGTTATCACTAGAGAGAGGAGGGAGTTAAGAAGTGAGAGATGTGTATAAAGATGGACTTTCTCTGTACTTTTCCACTGGTTTTCTAACTTTACTAAACTGAGCACACATTCATAACTCTAAGGTAAATGAAAATATTTAAACTGGAAGACATCCTGTCCCTAGGTCTTTACTTCTGGTCCCCAATGCATCTCATTCCACATTTCAACACACCTAAAGCCATATGTGCCCCCACATGTCTTCTTATTCTGGTCCTAATTAGTGAGATCACCTAATCCCTGGAGTACCAGATGTGAGCACTCCCAGACATGGCTCTTCATCCCACAGTCCACGTCCCTCAGCATCCCCACGGTCACTACATGTTATCAGCTCCACCTTCGAAACACCTCCTGGATTTGTCCCTTCTCGCTGTCCGCATTTCTGCCTCTGCTGCCCAAGCCCTCAGTATGAGTGGCCTGGCCTATTACTATACACACCTACCCAATCGCCAAGACTCCACGCTTCCTTATCT
>SJYA01008396.1:0-24882 GCA_006410615.1 Neotragus moschatus
AGTCGTGTCCGACTCTTTGCAACCCTGTGGACTGTAGGCCACCAGGCTCCTCCATCCATGGGATTTCCCAGGCAAGAACCAAACATATTAACATATTTCTTTATATAAATCACAGTATCATATTCATCTACATCTCACAGGCCAAAATGGCATAATCACCTATGTAAAGGAAGGATTGAAAATGTGGTTTTTCAGCTGGGTGCACTGCTGATAACATTCAGTTGAGGTTCTCTTAGTAAGGAAGAAGGGGAAAGGGAGGCCAGGCAAACAAGTAACAGCTTCCGCATCCTGAGTGTGTACTCAGTTGAATCCAACTCTTTGTGATCCCATAGACTGTAACAGTCTCTTCTATGAATCAAATGAGATTATTATGGATCCTCTGTTAGTCATCCATGGCTTTAATCTCTGGACTTGTGGACTAAAAAGTTGCACAACATGAGAGTTTGCAAGTTAAGTTGTATTGGGGGCAGAATGAGGACTGCAGTCCAGGAGAGAGCACCTCAGATATCTCTGGGAGACTGCTCCAAAGAGCAGGGGCAGGTAAATATATAAGATTTTGGTGAGTTCAATGCAATCAAGTACTTACTTTACAAAAGGTTTTCTGCTAGTCACAAGGAGCAGGTGTCACCATGAAGGGATTTAGTGCTTTTCTAGATATGAAGAGATGCAAGGACTGGGATCATGAAATCAGTTCCTGAAAATGTCTATCTACAGACTTATTCCACCAGTTTCCCTGGAGCACAGAGTGCCTCACTCTCCACCCTGAATTCCCCTCAGGGGGTGTTGAAGGTGGGCCGCTGCAGTGGCACAGGGTTCACTCTCCAAAGAGGCAGGTGGCAAGTGCCCTTGTTGTTGTTCAGTCACTGATAAGTGCCAATTTGTAGTTGACAGCTGTACCCCATTGCTAAAGAGATCATACTGTTACCCTGTTCAGTTCAGTTCAGTTCAGCTCAGTCGCTCAGTCGTGTCTGACTCTTTGCGACCCTATGAATCGAAGCACTCCAGGCCTCCCTGTCCATCACCAACTCCCGGAGTTCACTCAGACTCACGTCCATCGAGTCCGTGATGCCATCCAGCCATCTCATCCTCTGTCGTCCCCTTCTCCTCCTGCCCCCAATCCCTCCCAGCATCAGGGTCTTTTCCAATGAGTCAACTCTTCCCATGAGGTGGCCAAAGTACTGGAGTTTCAGCTTTAGCATCATTCCTTCCAAAGAAATCCCAGGCTTGATCTCCTTCAGAACGGACTGGTTGGATCTCTTTGCAGTCCAAGGGACTCTCAAGAGTCTTCTCCAACACCACAGTTCAAAAGCATCAATTCTTCGGTGCTCAGCTTTCTTCACAGTCCAACTCTCACATCCATACATGACTACTGGAAAAACCATAGCCTTGACTAGAAGGACCTTAGTCGGCAAAGTAATGTCTCTGCTTTTGAATATGCTATCTAGGTTGCTTATAACTTTTCTTCNCAAGGGACTCTCAAGAGTCTTCTCCAACACCACAGTTCAAAAGCATCAATTCTTCGGTGCTCAGCTTTCTTCACAGTCCAACTCTCACATCCATACATGACTACTGGAAAAACCATAGCCTTGACTAGAAGGACCTTAGTCGGCAAAGTAATGTCTCTGCTTTTGAATATGCTGTCTAGGTTGCTTATAACTTTTCTTCCAAGGTACAGATAAAAAGTCAGTTATCTTTGTGGCAAGTTCTGCCTTGGATATTCCCTGACTTCCCTTCTTGACAGAAGCCATCATCACATTAGGCTCTAAAACTTGAAGAAAGTTGGGGAGAATCAACTCTTCATACTTTCACTTCTTCACCTTTGGAATAACATTAATATTAAATACTTTGTGTGATTTGGGCTTTTTTTACACAAGTTCTCAGATGCCAAGGAAGCACTGTGACATCAGTTGAGCAGCTGGCTCACAGATACTGGCAGGCCCTCCAGCTATTTGTCCCTGAGGTTATGGCTTATAAATCAGGGAGTAAATTCAAAGGGGATGTGCTGCTTTCCAAGCTTAGTGCCAATTCAGTTTATTCCTTGAATAAAGTGGAGTCACCCAAGAAGAAGAAATGCCAGACCATTGATTTTTGCCTGAGCAATCACATTCTTTTCCTGGCCCTTTGCCCAGGACTTCCAGGGAGAAGGCAGAGGCCAAGAAGCAATATATATTCTTGAAAGGGAAGCCTCTTGAGTGAGTAAAATGATGGCACCTGTCGGTGGCTCAAGGCAACAATAGAGGACCTGGGGGGGCGGGGTGCTCTCTGAGATGCATGTCCTGTGTCCTAAATTGTGATGGGGAAAACCAGAAACAGAAAGGCTATCTTTTGTTTTCCTTCCCTTCTCCTCCTATCTCAAGGAGTTTACTCCTCCAAAATTTCACTCTTAGGATAGTGAATAGCTGTAGCGTGTTCATCTATTACTACTAGTATTACTAAGACTTAATTCCTTCAAAATAATTTATGTAAACTAACCCAAAGTAGCTGTTATTTGTAAGTGTAATATGATCTATCTATATCAGTTCCACCATAGATTTGGAGGGGATGGGAGAGGGGAAGAGGGTAGTCCACTGTGAAATGAAAGTATCTCCTGCCATACTGATATACAAGAAATGTCACAGCCATCGTCGATTTCTGGCCTCCAAATGTGAATGAGGGCTCCCAAAATTTTGATCCAGTAGATGCTGCCACCCCCACAGTGACTGCTGAGGAGCTGGGGGAATGCAAGTGTTAGGTAGTTAGAATAGGAAACAGGAGTCCAAAATGGCAGTGGCTAAAAGACAAGGAAGGGACAAGCCCGCAAAAATAGAACAAAGGAAGGTCCGAGGACCAGAGTGAGGACCTCAGGTAGAACAAACAGCACTCCTGGCTAGCCCAATTTACTTAGGGCAGGCCCAGGGGGAGAAAAAAACATATAAAAAGAGGAGCCAAAGGGCTCTCTCTTTCTCTCTCTCTCCCTCCCTTCCTCCCTCCCGCTCTCTCTCCCATGCACTGGCGCACACCCCAACTCTCTTCTCTCCGCATCTTTATGTCACCATGCCCATGCCTCAAGGATGGATTTTCCTGCTATTTTATAAATAAAATAGAGCTGTAACACGAAGCTGTAACACTGAGCTGTCTAAGAGCTATAACACGTCTGTTCGAGACCTGAGAGCTATAACATGGTCTGGTCTGTCCAAGACTCGAGAGCTGTGATGCGCCAAGGGCTTTAATGTCCATCACTCCAAATCTTTGCTGTGACAAGACAGAACCAAGGAAAATACACTCGCCTGACACAAGAATCAGCCATCTGCCATATCTACCACTCCTTAAAGTAAACAAGGAAACAGGACTTGGCCCCATAGACCTGAGGTACATATGAAAGGAATAAACTCAGTGAGCTCAGAGGCTTGCATTTTCCCACACACTGAAATTCCTTAACTTAATATCTGATTTTTATTACCTCACTATAATCTTTGATGTTCAGACTGCCTGTGTCCTTCGTTGCAAACTTGTGTATAGCCTGATTCACCCTTCTACCTCCTTTTAGCCATTTTCCCAGAGCTACTGAAATGCCATCTCCTGGGCTCTGAGTCCTTAACATCCTCACCAAATAAAATAACTCTCTTCTTTCAGGTTGTGACTATATATTTTAGTCAACACCATGGATCTATATACATGTCAAGCATTATTACAAGTCAAATGTTTTTCACATATACTAATTACTTTTTTCAAGTGCTTTTGGTGTTGTCTTAATTATTAAATGCAAATTTATTTTTAACTGTGACTTAATTTCTAATTGAGAAAATATATTATGGCAAAAAGTAATCACTGGATATTAAAAATACAACAACCATTATGTGACAATATGCAAAATTTTGAATATTAAGCAGATATATTTATACTTGGACACTGGGACCTTCTATTCCATACTATCAGGGAATGAACATTTCTACTGAGTTTTTGGATTTTGGGGGTTTTTTTGTATTGAGCTCGATCTAGAAGTTGGTCTTTGTGTCCTGTTTATGTCAAAGAATGTGGAATAGATGGGTAAATGTATCTACAGCTGAGAAAAAAAAATGTTTAAAGTTTGGAAAGTCAAAGAAGTTGATACCTGATTCCTTTTGGCCCATGGGCCTGAATTTCACAAAGGTTTTTGCATAGTGGCATGCTTCATACATTCATAAACTAGTTATTGAGTGTGTACCATTTACAAGGCATTGTTCTAGATGCCTAGAATACAACAGCAAATAAAAGAGACAAAAATGCCTACATTCCTGGAGCATAAAATCCTTTATATGATTTGGTAGGGAAGGAACAAATGTCAACCGAACACTCCTCATATGATGTTACCCAGCTAAATCACCACTCCAGCTTTGGCAGTAAGACCAAGAAAATACTTACACATAACTGAAGTATTCTGCAAGCCCATTGATAAATCTTACCATGCTGTAAACTGCTCTCATCTTATTCATTTATTTCTCAGAGACTAGTAAAACTAACTCTGAACACCTAGAATCAATGCAAATCTCATCACACCCCTTCAGAATGCTGCTGCTGCTGCTAAGTCACTGCAGTCGTGTCCAACTCTGTGCGACCCCATAGACGGCAGCCCACCAGGATCCCCCATCCCTGGGATTCTCCAGGCAAGAACACTGGAGTGGGTTAGATACTTCAAATGAAATATTCATTTCTGAAGACAAGAATTTTTAAAAGTTCACCTTTATTTCTCAGAAACTTGCTATAAACAGTTTACTTTAAAAATGCCTCATGAGGGGGTGGGGAATGCCTCACAGGGTCTTGTGAGGATTTCATCAGAACATTTCAAAGGGTGCGGTGACTTGGAACAACTACCCTACATTCTTCTCATGGGACTCCTGGCAGGAATTCCAAGAGGCACTTTGGGATAGTGAAGGATCCAGAGAGCTGGTTCTCAAAAGAAAGAAAGAAAGGGAGGAGAGAAGGAAGGAGGCGGGAGAGAGAGAGAGAGGAAAGAAAGAGAAAGATCAGAGAAGAAAAGAAAGGAAGAAAAGAAAAACTTGAGGCTCAGGGACAAATACTTGCACAGATGACCAGCTGATGAACATCAGTACAGTTATCAGCAACAGAAGGAAGAATAACAAACAGTGGATAGAAAATGGGTTTGGTTGCCTTCTCACTGGCTTCTCCCATTCTTTAACTCATTCTTCATGCCCACCCTGAAGCCCCTGCCCTATTGCCAGTGAACAGTGTGGCAGCCCCTGTTCTTCTTCCCCACTTCATTCAACAAGTACTGAACAAGTCAGGTCTTGGGCTAGGCCTGAGGTACAGGGCGGGAGTCCAAAACAAAGGATGGGACTTCCCTCAGAGAATTTCTGTTTTCTTTTGTCATTTTAGGGGTGCCCCTCCTGGGATGTCACCAGTTCCAGCCATGTCTATTACTCCCTTCTCCCCACCTCACCTGACTCCTGACTCGTGCTTCAAGAGAACTCCCTTTTACTTTCTGTGTTGAGGTCCCAGACATGATTTCATTCAGGAAAAAAAATTCTGCTTTTTAAAAAATAGTACTGAAAGTCTCTGGTCTCTTTTATGCCCACTGGATTTGAGGGATATATACATATATAATAGTATATATANTTCTCCCCACCTCACCTGACTCCTGACTCGTGCTTCAAGAGAACTCCCTTTTACTTTCTGTGTTGAGGTCCCAGACATGATTTCATTCAGGAAAAAAAATTCTGCTTTTTAAAAAATAGTACTGAAAGTCTCTGGTCTCTTTTATGCCCACTGGATTTGAGGGATATATACATATATAATAGTATATATAATATTTTGTAAATTTAATAAAATTATATATTATATAATATTTCATAGACAACATATTATAATATATAATGTTGTTTAGTGGCTCAGTTGTGTCTGACTCTTCTGCACCCCATGGACTATGGTCCACCAGCTCCTCTGTCCATGGAATTCTCCAGGCAAGAATACTGGAGTAGATAGCAATTTCCTTCTCTAGGGAATCTTCCCAAAGCAGGGATTGAACGTATGTCTCCTGCATTGCAGGCAGATTCTTTACCATGGAGCCACAGGGACATCCCAATATATAATAATAGTATTATTTATAATAATATATCAGGACATAACAATAATTCGGAGCCAAAGCGGACTCTGTGCAGGCCACACCTGTGGCAGGGCTCACCGGTGCTGCCCTGCTCTGACACTGATGAGGAGAAAGGTGGTGTTGAACTCCTAGATAAAGTCTCATGACAACAAGCAGAGTGGTGGATACACATTGGACTCTGGAACTCTTTTTACTTTTGCCTGATTTAAAAAAAAAAAACCTGATTTTAATGGACAGATTTCTATGTTTCAATTACACATCCCCATCCCACACCATCCCAGAGGGCTTTGGGAACACCCTCTCTTGGGTTGTCAACACAAGTTCCTTTCTGCCATTATGACAGTCAAGGAGAAACTAAGAGACTTTATGAATCTTTTTAAAAGTTCATCCAGACAGTTCCCTGCTGGGAGGTACCTTGTCAGGATTGTTATGGGCAATCCAGGACCTCCCAGAGGGCCAGGACCTAAGAGAAGAGACCTTACTTCTACTGACATTGGTGACCCTCTTCTCCCAAGGCTGGGCCTTATAATTCAAGGAGATGCTTGAGGCTGGGCTTCTTTTACCTCTGCTCATTCTGCCAGGCTACATGTTGGACATCATATTGAATTTAGATTCTGAAAACTGAGGCCTATAATCACCATATTCCCAATTTCATTCACTTTTAAAGGCTTATTTCCAACTGGACTCCCTACGGAGCTCTGCCAAAGGAGCACCACCTCCTTCAGCCACAGGAAATGACAACTCCCTTAGTCCTCAGCCTGGCTCCCAGCCTATTCTCACTCATTGCTCAACGTCATCTTGCCCTTACATAACCTCATTGGTCAGCCTCATCATTAACCTCTGAGAGGCCCCTCAAAAAATCCTGCAGACTACTTCTCCTCTGGGAGTGACTAAGCAAAACTAAATCAGGCCCAGATGAACTTTGTTTCTTGGGGGGTGGGAGTGGGGGGCAGTCTTGGTGGATCTCATGATAAGCCCCAGGCCATTGGGCCCAAGTTTAAATCTTGGGTGTATAATTTACTTTGTGTGAGTTGTGAAATATCTCCAGTTCCTGTATTCTCATCTGCAAAATTGAGATAAAAATAGCCCTTATTTCCAAGGGTTACTTGAAAGTTTGAGTGAATGAAGTGTGCTATATATTTAAGCTACTTTCCATAGTAAGTGATCAGTAAATATCAGAAATTACTATTTTGGCCAATGCTGGTATTGACATCGGCTTTCTCAAATTCATTCATCCATTTGCTCATTTAAAGTGTATTTACTGAGCACCTATGATACATCAGCAATAAGTCACAAATTAAGGACAGGAATTTTACATAAGATATAAATATATATATAGATTCTAATGTGTTAATTTTTCTGAATTTTGGGGGAGTTTTTTTGGTTTGTTTAATTTTTTATTTTTTTAAAGATGATAAGGCTTGAAAAAAAACTGGAGTTTTAAAATGCTCACCTACCACTTTCCTGGTTTTAAAGTTTTATTTCCCCAGTTAGAAAAGCTTCTGGTGGCCAACCCATCATGACTCCTGCGAGCAAATTTTCACTGTCATCCTCAAGAGGTCTGAGTTAGGAAACTCATGGCAGGACTTTAAAATTTTCATTTTCCAGTTAGATTTTCCAAGATGTAAACATGATTTTTCTCCATATTATATTCCCCTCTATTGCTGCTGCTGCTCTATTGAGATACTGTTTAAAATGAGTCTTACAAAAATAAATAAAAGGTAAAAAGATATTTGAAGAACAGACCTTATGTCTGGGCAGATTTCCTGCTCTGATAGCTGATCCTGGGTAGGGAGGGGAGGCCACACTTCAGACCCTCAAGAGATGAGTGAAGTGAAGTGACAATTCCTCAGTCATGTCCAGTTCTTTGCAACCCCATGGACAGTAGCCCTCCAGACTCCTCCATCCGTGTATTTCTCCAGGCAAGAATACTAGAGTGAGTTGCCATTTCCTTCCCTGGGGGATCTTCCCAACCCAGGGGTAGAACCCAGGCCTCCTGCACTGTAGGCAGACTCCTTGCCATCTGAGCCACCAGGGCAGGTATTATGTTAAATGAAATAAGTCAGACAGAGAAAGGCAAATATTGTATGATGTCACTTATGTGAAATCTTAAAAATGCAACAAACTAGTGATTATAACAGAAAAAAAAAGGGGGGGGANGATGCTGGGAGGGATTGGGGGCAGGAGGAAAAGGGGATCACAGAGGATGAGATGGCTGGATGGCATCACTGACTCTATGGACATGAGTTTAAGTGAACTCTGGGAGTTGGTGATGGACAGGGAGGCCTGGCGTGCTGCTGTTCTTGAGGTCGCAAAGATTCGGATACGACTGAGCAACTGAACTGAACTAAACTGAACTAAACGTAAACAGTGTTGTGTTTTAAACTTCAAGTTCCACAACTTCATTGTTGGTCACAGCTGATTTTTGATCAAGGTTCAAAGCCAGTTCAGTAGAGAAAGACTAGTGATTTTAACAAATGATGCTGGCACAACTGAGCATCCCTATGTAAAAACAAACAAGTGAACTTCATATTTTGCACCATATACAGAAGTTAACTGAAAATGTGTCATAGACCTAAATGCGTAAAAGTTTTAGAAGAAAAGAGAAAATCTTGGCTACTGGGATGGGTTATGTCTTAGATGAAACACCAGAAGCATGCTCCTTGAGAGCAAAAAATGATGTTAGCCATCATCAAATTAAAAACTGCTTCTCTGAAAGACTCTTGTTAAAAGAATGAGAAATAAAGTCACCGACTGGAAGAAAATATTTACACAGCTTACATCTGATAAAGTTACAAAAAAGACTTCTAAAACCAACGGGGGGGGGAACAGTTTTTTAAATGGGCAAAATATTTTAATGAACACTTCACCAAAAAAGATGTCAGATTAGCACATGAGAAGCTCGTTAATCACGGGGATGTACAGAGAGCTATGAGGGCACATTCTTCACTCCAGGGTTAGAGCCCTGTCGGGTACAGTGGGGACCCCAGGCCCTGGGGCGTCATCCTCCCAGGCTGGGAACAGACACTGCAGCCAACTGTGAAGACAGCTCACCCGTGTCTTAGATGTTAAAGGCATCTCTGGCCTGTGTTCCCGCCATTTTACTCCTGTTTCGGAGAGAAATGGAAGCACTGTCCATGCAGACTCACACTGGGGCGACTGAAGCGGCTTCTCCACATCTGGGAGCAGCTCCAACGGCTGTCAGTCTTTAAACAGGTCAAATGGGAGTATCTGTGTCTCGGGGCACTGCTCAGGCAAGGGACAGAATAAGCTGTGACGTTCAGTCAGTGTATGTGGACACATTTTAGAAGACCTGTGCAGCATGCCAGGAACCAAGGGAGCGCTTACCATGTGATTCCATTGCTGTAGATTTCTAGAAAGTGACAGAAGCAGGTCAGTGGTGGCCCAGGGATGGGGCAGAGCGGGAGGGGCAGGAGGAAGGCCTGGAGCAAGGTGGGAGGAGACTAGAGGGCTGGGGTGGGGGTTTTGTTGTTGCTTAGTTGCTAAGTCATGTCTTACTCTTTGCAACCCCATGGACTGTAGCCTTCCAGGCTTCTCTGTCCATGGTATTCTCCAGGCAAGAATACTGGAGCAGGTTGCCATTTCCTTTTCCAGGGGATCTTCCCGACTGAGGAGAGTGTTTACATGCCAAGAGTCCCCAAATTGTGTGCTCTAACCCCAGGCAGGGCACTGTGTGTCCATCAGGCCTCAGCAACTCACAGAAGAAATTGCAGGGGAAATTAGGAGATGGTCGTAGGTGAACGACATAAAACACCACAGCTGAGAACAGGGGAGCAAGTCCAAATTCGCAGAAGGGAGGGAAGGACACAGAGCAGACGTTAGTACTCGATGCAGCAGCGATGAGCAGCGAACAGTCAGAAACCCAGAGTGCTGCTTTGAAAAGTGATAAAATTGTCAGACCTCCGGAAGTCTGACCAAGACACAGGGTGCAGCCAAGTCAGGGGAGGAGGAAAGGGTGTCAGGATCTAGTAGGAAGGGACATGTGCGCAGATGGCTGCAGTGAGTTACAGGCACCGTTAAAGCCGAGATGACATAAAAGCTTTGTAGAAACGTGTGTGTTCCTAAAATTGACTCAAGCATGTATAAGAAATTTGAATGGAATTCTAAACATTAAGAAAAAGTAAGCCAGTCACGCCCTCACTCCCAAGAAATAAACTGGAGAAAATCAAAGAGCTGGCTGCAGAGAAAGAGGATGCAGCTCTTGCAGGAGACCCTTGAGTGAGTTCTCTGCATTCTGGGGAGGTATCTTCATACACACAGTCATTTCCACAGATCAGGAATGTGGGGAAGGGTCCTAGCTCACCCGGTATCCCTAGACCAAGCCAGGAAGGGAAACAGAATGACAGGCCGTCCTCTAATCTAAAACATCCCCATATATGCCAAATCCAACATTCTTTCTTTTTTTTAATATAAATTTATTTATTTTAATTGGAGATTAATTACTTTACAATGGTCAACCACTTGTAAAAGAATGAAACCAACATTGCTTGATTTTCTTCCAAATCTAGAACTTCAGTCAAAATCTCATCATTTTTCATAGCACTTAACACTCGAGTGGAAAAGTCTCGCTGAGTGGTTAAGGCAGCAAGGCCTGGGTGGGGGACACTCGCAGCCCTGTCCTCTGGGATCTCCATGCAGATGATTGAATCCTTGGTCTTGGGTGATTCACTCAACCCCAGAAGTGGGGGCAGGGCTGAGCTCCCACCCTCTGATCTTTGGTGCCCCTGGAGGGCTGCCCGTCCCTCTGGCAGTCACCTGGTCACCATGAACAGGGTCTGGAGGGCTGGCCTGGGTCTCACAGGGGGCAGGGCTGCCTCCCACAGACGGTTCTGGTTCCAGAGGGATCAGTCAGGGCAGTGGGTGGGCTTCGAAGGGTGAGACCACAGTGGGGGGTGGCGGTGAGGGGTCCTGGGGGCTCTCACCTCTGGGTGAATTCTGTTGACTAGGCCATGGGAGGGAGTAGCACAGCCTGTGCTCCGCAGAGCTGGGGAGAAAGCAGAGACCATCTGCCTGAGAGCAGCAGTGTGCGCGACCATGCAGAGCCCTGTCCCCCCCACCGCCTCCTCCCCCTCCCCCAGACACAGAGCAGGCCGAGGGCATCGGCTGTGAGCCCCCCTGCCGTGGGGAGGCTGCGGGGTCACGGGGAAAGCCAGTTTTCACAGGGGTTTGCTGGGGGGCGGTGGGCTTGTACGGCACACATTCCACGCGTGTTTGCTGCTGGTAAAGTCGGCACCTCCGTGTTCCCTGTGAAGCTCGCCCAGGGGAGCTGAGCCGAGTAGGTGGAACACTTCCCACCAGGGCCTCCGTGGAGCAATTGGGGCCTAGGATTCGCCTTCGAAGCATGTGTTCAAAATTAATGACTTGTAACTCGTGTAAGTTTCTGCAAGAGCAGGGTTTTCAAGTTTGCCCCAGGAGGCTGAATTCAGCTTAATGGGGCCTAACCCCCCTGACAAGACTCTGATTTACATAAGAAAGGGCTCCCTGTGGGTTTTGTGCGCACTGAATCCTTCCCTACTGTTCCTTGCTAGATAGGAGAAAACCCGTGCTCTAATTTCTTTCTTAGAGGGTGGCGGGGGAGGAGGGGAGCCAAGGATTTGTCCAGTCAGCGCACACTGAGCTGTGAGGCCAGGTCCCTAAATGCTGGGATGTTTTAATATGCTAAACAGACGAATCCCTCCTGCTTAGAGCCTGTTGATGGGAGAAGGTAGGGGACAGATGGTAAGATCTGCAGGGGTTCAGCAGAGGGGGCACCAGATGGGCTCCAGTGGCAGCTGAGGGGGCTGTGCCCAGAGAGAAGGACTTTGCACAGACCAAGGTGGGTGCACTGGGGACCCTTGGCTGAGGGGTGGAGCTCCGCAGGGAGCAGAGGATGCCCATGCAGCTGGCTCAGGGAAGGGGTATGAGGGAGAAGACCCCTGGAGCCAGTGAGTTTTGCCCCCTGGGTGCTGGGACATGGACCTCCGAGGCCATGGAGGGCGGCTCTCCTGCTGTCTGTGGGGCTCAGAGCAGTGAGGCGGTGTTGGGGTTGGCATTGAGACGAAGCCCTGGCGGATTGGTGCTGCGACCTCACCCACACCAAATGCAGGGTCAGGATGGTCACTGCCGCCACCAGAGAGCAGGAAGAGGCCAGTTTCCGTCCATCTGGAGCTACCATTTTTTATTTATTAGAAGTAATGAAATAAAGGTTTATTTATTTATTTTTTTTTTGATTTTTTCTCACAAGAAACGTGGCTCGATATCTTTTTAGAACTAATCTTCGGTAAATGTGTCATCTTGGGAAACATGGAGGCAAAAGATCGTTCCGGCATAAAATAAGTAGATTTTTCTCTTTAGAATTTTAAACTAAGTCAGTTATTTAGTGAAAGTCGCTCAGTTGTGTCCAACTCTTTGCAACCCCGTGGACTATGCAGTCCGTGGAATTCTCCAGGCCAGAGTACTGGAATGGATAGCCGTTCCCTTCTCCAGCAGGTCTTCCCAACCCAGGGATCTAACCCAGGTCTCCCTCATTGCAGGCATATTCTTAACCAGGTGACCACCAGGGAACCCAAGTCAGTTATTTAACTGCCTCTTAAATTGGTTAACACTTGTACGGAGTGAGCAGCATGCCCACGTGAGCACGGTGCTATGGAGGGCCCAGGCCAAAGGCACCCTGCGCTGAGGGCCTCTTCCTCTGCCTCCAGGTGGAATGTGGTGGGCATCCAGGGGTCCCTGCTCAGCATCTTCGTGGAGCCCATTTACTTCTCCAGCATCATTCTGGGCAGCCTGTACCACGGGGACCACCTCTCCAGGGCCATGTACCAGCGCATCTCCAACATCGAGGACCTGCCCCCGCTGTACACCCTCAACAAGCCTCTGCTCAGCGGCAAGTACCACCTCTCTTCCTGACTGCAGCGTGTAGGTCTCACAAGTAACACACCAGTGGGGGCTGCACTGAGGTGGGGGGGGCGGGGAGTGTGGGGCCATTTGCAAGGGGCGGAGGCGATGGATGGGGCGTTTAAGTGGGTCTCTCGCGGTTCCCCTCTCTTGCCAGTTGAAAACCTCGCCATTTACAGGGAAATTAGAGCCCAGACTCAGCACCCGTGGGCTTTCCTCTCACCCATATTCATGCTGCTGAGTCCTGTGTCCACTGTAGAGGCTTGCAGGTGCCGTCACAGGCCTCAGCCGCCCGAGATGATGCTGGGCTGGCCCACCGAGGATTCACGGCCACAGTGACGCGCTCTGCAGGAGGGCAGCAATGGGGCTGTGTGCCCGTGGCAGGCAGTGGCGTCTCCGTGGGGACGGGCACCTGCCTAGTGCGCCTGGGTTACTGGTTGTTTATTGTTTTTCTTCTAGAATGTCAGTGGCTAGCAGTAAAGTGAACAAGAGCTTTTGAATTCAAGGGCCCTAACTTCTCAGTTCACCTTTACTTAAAAGGACACAGTTAAGGTATTTTTATCCTTTGGAAATCTCGCTTTACCTACTTTTAAAGCTAGAACTAAAACCCTAACCGTGAACTAGAATGCCTCTTGGTGTGTGTGTGTTTTGCCGTGGTCTGTGGTCTCACTACTAGCCCATCTCTAACTGAGAAAAGCAACGTGGAGCTTTGTTTGAAAGCATGTCTCTTAGAGCACATGGATCACATGGGAATGGAGAAAAAGTTGCTCCAAATTCAGTTTCACAGCCCTCTACTGTAAACTGTTATCTTCCTAGGAGAAAAAAGATAAAAGGAGGCTGATAAAATTTGATGGTAAGTTGAAATTGTAGCATCCCTACCGTAGAACTTACACTGGTAGATGTGAAGCAGGTGTACTTGGATGTGTGTTTGCGTGTGAATCTGTCACAAATCAGAAAACAGTTTTCCTTGTTCAGTCTGTGCTTTGTGTGGGGGGCAAGAGTGCTTTGATTCAGTCAGCTGTCGCTTGTCTTGAGTGTTCGTAGCCACTGAGAACATCATATGTGAGACACTTGGCGCCGGGGGCCACTCGGAAGTCACTGCTGCCCGGTGCCCAGTGGGTGGCTCTGGGTGTGTTGCTCCACCACTTGCTGAAGGAGTCCTGGGCACTGACCGGCTTGCTCACCCATGAAGTCAGGCGTGCTTTTATCACGTCGTCTGTGTACAGAGCGCGTCTGTATCTATGAGCACATGCTGGAAAATAGTGTTTCACCATGTATGTTTGTTAGAAACGTGAACTTACAGATAAGGAAGACCTGCTCTTCCTTCTTTCTCCCCAGTATTGCCCTGAGGCCCACAGGCACCATGCAGGGCATCTTCACAGACAAAAGGATTCAAACAGGAGAAATCTGGAGGAGAGGGTGTCACTGTCTGAGTGACTCAGGAGGCCACACTGCTCTTAAGTGGGCCCACGGCGCCACTCTCAGCTTGCTCACAGGGAGCCCCCCAGTCAGTGAGTGGCCAGGCCCACTTGGGCGGCCCCTCCCAGTCCTCCTGCTGCGCACACCTGGTGCGCGGCTGTGCGCCTAGCAGGGCACGCCCTGTTTGTTGCTCTTTTTCACCTCATAGTTTATCTCAGGTCATTCCCACGTTGGAAGGAGAAAGCCGTGTAACAGCCGTGAGAGAACGGTAGTGTCTGAAGGGAGCAAGAGAAATGGACCTGAATGCCACACAGAGAAAGGCTGAGGTGACTGAACGAGGGTTCCCTGGAAACTGGAGCAAATCTAGATGGACTCATTGAAAGGTTTATCAGCAGACTGTGTTTGAAAATGCCGTCGAGGTTAAAAATGAGAATCGTACTTTAATTTCAGCATGCAAAGTGTGTGCTTAAGAAAGAGCTTCCTGGAGGTGAACCTTGGCCTTGGGTGCCCATGGGATGCACTTTCCCATCCTCCTGAACTCTCTTGCTTCTCCTTTTCAGATCAGCTTCAAATCCAGCACCTGCAAGTGCAGGACCGCTCTGGCTCCTGGCTCCCCTCCACTGGCCCTCAGGTCTGAGTCTCTCTGTGGCCCCGTTTGCTGTCAGGCGCACCGAGAGAACTCAGTGAGGAAGACCAAGAGGCTTGACTGTTGTCACAGCCAGGGTGCCTGGGGTCATGGGGTGAGACCCACAATGCCGATCTCACTGCCAGCAGTGTCACAAAACAGTAACACACAGAGGAAGAGCACAAGGGGTTGGGGTGAGCCTGTGGGGCTCACCTACCCCCTGAACAGAAGCACAGGAAATGGAAAATTTAATGAAGCCCCAATCAGAAATACACGATTCAATACCTGAGATTAAATAGCACTCTAGAAGCCATGGATAATAGATGGAATGACCCAGAAGAACACAGAAATGATCTGGAAGAGAGTAATGGAACTCACCCAACCAGAGCAGTAGACAGGAAGACAACAAGAGGAAACAGAAATGAGTGGAGCATGTGAGATCTCCAGGGTACCATCAAATGTGCCAGTGTTCATGTTGTAGGAGTTCTAGAAGGAGAAGGAGGGGTAAAAAGTGCATTCAAGGAAATCATGGCTGAAAACTTTTCAAACCTAAAGAAGGAAACAGATATCCAGGTACAGGAAGCACAAAAAGTCCCAAACAAGATGAACCCAATCAAACCCACACCAAGACATGACTGAAATGGCAAAAGCTAAAGAATTCTTAAGGCAACAAGAGAAAAACAAGGGATCGGTTACATGAGATCCCTGGTAAGGCTATGGGCAGCCAGAAAAGAGTGGCGCAGGATAGTCACAGTGCTGAAAGGGAAGAACATACCACCCAGGATATGCTTCCCAGCAAGATTATAATTTAGAATAGAAGAAGAGAGGAGGAATTTCTCAGACAAGCAAAAACTAGAATTCGAGCAGTATGGAATGTACCCTAAAAGAATTATTGAAGGGCTTCCTCTAAATGGAAAAGAAGTAAGAAAATATAGGAAAGAGAAAATCCCATTAGGAAAGGCAAATATGGAGTAAGACAATCACTTAAATAATCCAGTATGTAATTAAATGACAAAAAAATAAATAAATAAAAGCAACCATGACTACGATAAAGGAAAGTGGACACACGCACCCCTGCGTTCACAGCAGCGCTGTTTACAGTGGCTGAGGTATGGAAGCAGCCTAAACGTCCATCGGCAAACGAGTGGAAAAAGGAGACATGGTGGGACGCCACTCAGCCACAAAAAGCATGAAGCAACGCCATTTGCAGCAACATGGCTGGGCCCAGAGGTTGTCATACTGAATGCAGTTAACCAGACAAACAGAGAAATGAGATAATACTGCTTCTTGTGGAATCCAAAAAGAAATGATAGAAATGAAGTTATTTACAAAACAGACTCACAGACTGAGAATGAACATGTGGTTACCAAGAAGGAAGTGTGGGGAAAGGATAGTTAGGGAGTCTGGGGTGGACATATATACACACTGTTATATTTAAAATGGATAACCAACAAGGACCTGCTGTATAGCACAAAGAACTCTGCTCCAGATTCTGTAACAGCCTAATTGGAAAAATAAAGAAGAATAGATACATGTATGTGTATTAAAAATAAATGGTAAGTTAAAAAAAAAAAAAAAAACCGAGGGGCTTTCACAGAATTCACAGATAGAGATACATGAAATTGTTTCCTTCCTACTCCATTATTGTAGTATTCCCCATAAAAGCTCATCTTAACAAAAGCAGCTGCTAATATTTAGTGATAATTCTCTGTACTGTATTCGTTGTGTCTTTTGGGATAGGAAATTGATTATCTGACCTTAACATAGTGAAGACTTTGCAGGTGCACTGCCTTCTACCTTAGGTAGTAACTTAGTTGTGTAAACAGTGAAAAATAAAGTACAGGAATGTTGTAATTTGATTAGGAAAACAAAAAAAAATGAAAAAACTAGGCTTATTTATTTATGCATATTCATAAGCTTTTAACAGCGAGTTGATGGGGAAAGAAGTGGCACTGAATAGAGTTATGTATCATGATGCCCATATTTCTGTCCAGTGACAGACATGCTTTTCAGCTTGGAACTCATAGAGTATGACAATTTCCATTCATAACAAAGCAGATCAATCCAAAGAAATGAACATTTCTCCGTATTCAAACTTGGTTAATGTTTTTCACCCATTTGTCAGTTCTGAGGAATTATAAATTAGTGTGAACCCCTAGTATCTGTTTGAATGACAAACATTTTAATGTATATATAATCTTGATTTAACTATTTGTAAAACAACTTATATTGTTATCAGATATAGTAAATATTTAGCCATAATTGACCAGAATAAAACAGTAAAGGGATAAACATGGAAGATGTAAAATACGATAAAAACACAAAATGTGGGGGAGGAGAGTATAGAATGTAGCTCTTCCAGAGTGTGTTTGAACTTAAATGACTTATCAGTGTAAATCTAGTAGATATGATTATGGGTCACCACATGTGAACCCCAAGGTAACAACAAATCCAAAACCTACAATAGATACACAAAAATCAAAAAGAAAGGAACCTAAGCATTGCTTTTGTTTAGTCACTCAGTCATGTCCAACTCTTCTGTGACCCCATGGATTGCAGCCATACTACTGAAGGAAGTCATCAAACCACGACAGGAGAAGCAGAAAGAAGAACAGAACATAGAAGAACTGTGAAAACAACTGGAAAACTAGTAAGAAAGTGGCAGTAAAAACGTACCTTTCAGTAATTACTTTAAGTGTTGGTGGACTAAATACTCTGATTAAAGGGCATAGGGTGGCTAATTGGATAATAAACAGACCCTTCAATACGCTGCCTACAAGAGACTCACTTCAGGATAAAACACACACAGACAGAAAGGGGATGGAAAAAGATATGCAAATAGAAACAACAAGAAGAAAGAAATACTCATATCAAACAAAGTAGACTTTAAAACAAAGATTATTAACAAAGACAAAGAATGGCATTATGTAGTGATCAAGGAAATCAGTACAAGAGGAAGATACAACATTCCTTAACCACGTATTGACTAGAGATGTATTAATACGCCTTTTGTTACCTGAATGTTATTAACCAGAGTGTTTCAATATTTACTTACATAACAAATCGCCAGCCACAGGCATTAGTTTCTGCAAAAAACCCCCAGTCAATAACATGTTAACATGTACAGGAACAGCTAAATTTATAAAGCAAACACTAACATGTAAAGGAGCAAATTGACAACAATACAACAATAGGTGACTTTAACACTCCACTGACATCAGTGGACAGATCAGAAAGAAAATCAGTAAGGCAAAGGTGGTCTTAAATTACAAATTAGACTAGTTGGACTTGATTGATATCTATAAGACATTATGTCCCAAACCAGGAGAGCATACATTCTTTTAAGTGCACATGGAATCTTCTCCAGGATAGATTACATACTACATCACAAAACAAACTTCAGCAGTCTTAGAGGGCAGAAATTATATCAGATATTTTTTCTGCCCATAGTAGTATGAAACTAGAAGTCAACCACTGATAGAGAAACAAAAAGAAAAATCTGTGGACACGAAACAACATGCTGCTAAAAAAAAGCAATGGGTCAGTGATGAAATCAAAGAGGAAATCAGAAAATACTTTAATATAAATGAAAATGGGACACAACTTTCCAAAATATATGGAATGCAGCAACAGTAGTACTAAAGGCAAATTCATGGCAATACAGCCCTTCCTCAGGTGAGAAGAAAAATTTCAGGTGAACAACTTAAGCTGCCGTCTAAAATTTAGAAAAAGAACAAATGATGCCCAAAGTCAGAAGGAAGGAAATAATAGAGACCAGAGAGAGAAATTTAAGCATAGTTTTAAAAAAGCAATAGAAAAGATACACGAAAGCCAGAGCTGTTTTTTTGTGTTTTGTTTTTTTTGGTTCAGACACACAAAGATGATAACTTTTAGTAAGTCTCATCAAGAAGAAAAGAGAGAGGATCCAAATAAGACAAGAAGTGAAAGAGGGGAAATGGCAAACAATACCAGAAAAATACAAAAGGTCATAAGAGTACTATGAATAGCCATATGCCAACAAATTGGACAATCTAGAAGAAATGGACAAACTTCTGTAAGCACACAGCCTAGCAAGATGGAGTCAAGAATAAACAGACAATTTGAACGGACCAATCACTAGACATGAAATTGAATTTATAATTAGAAAAAAAAAAAAAAACCTAGCAAACAAAAGCTTAAGACCTGACAGGGGAATTCTACCAAATATACAAAGAAGAACTTCTATGTATCTTTCTTAAACTATTCCCCAAAACTGAAGAGGATGAAACACTCCCAAATTGATTCTATGAGGCCACCATTGCCCTGATACTAAAACCAAAGATACTATAAAGAAACAAAACTTTGAGCCAATATCTTTGATGAATATAGATGGAAAATTCCTCAACAAAATATTAGAAGCCAAATCCAACAATACATGAAAAGGATCATGTATCATGGTCAAATTGATTTACTTTAGGGTCACAAGGATGGTTTAATGTTTACATGTCAGTCAATGTGATATATACCACATTAACAAAATGAAAGATAAAAATCATATGATCACCTCAATAGACTCAAGAAGAGCATTTGAAAAAGTTCAGCATGCATTCAGGATTAAAGCTTTCATTAAAGTGAGCATAGAGGGAACATAGCTCAACAATATAAAGGCCATTTACAACAAACCACAGCCAAAATAATACTCAATGGTGAAAAGCTGAAAGCTTTCCTATTAAATTCAGAAAGAAGACAAGAGGCAACAGTCTTGCCACTTCTATTTAATACAGTTTTGGAAGTCTTAGCCACAGCAGTCAGACAAGAAAAAGAAATAGAAGGTACCTAGGTTGGAAGGGAAGAGGTAAAACTCACTGTTTGCAGATGATCTAATAATCTCTACAGAGAACCCTAAAGTCTCCACCCAAATACTATTATAACTAATAAGTGAATTCAGCAAGGTTGCAGAATCCAAGATTACTATATGGAAATCATTTTTGTTTCTGTATGCTAATAATGGCTTCCCAGGGGTGCTAGTAGTAAAGAACCCACTTGTCAATGCAGGAGATATATGAGATGCAGTTTCAATCCCTGGGTCGGGAAGATCCCCTGGAGGAGGGCATGGCAACCCACTCCAGTTTTCTTGCCTGGAGAACCCCATGGATGGAGGATCCTGGCAGGCTACCAGTCCATAGAGTCGGAAAGAGTTGGACATGACTGAAGCAACTTAGCACACAGCACACATGCTAATAATAAAGTATCATAAAGAGGAAATTTAAAAATAATTCCATTTAAAATTGCATCAAGAAGAATAAATTACCTAGGAATAAACTTAACCAAGGATCTGAAAGACCTGAAAATTATAAAGCATTGATGACAGAAATTGCGGATGATGCAAAGAAGTGGAAAGATACCCCCATGCTCTTGGATTGTGAGTATCAATATTATTAAAATGGCCATTCTATCCGAAGACAGCTACAGATATAACGCAGTCTCTATCAAAATGCCCATGACATTTTTCAAATCTAGATCAAATAATCTTAAAATTCTCTGGAACCACAAAAGACCCTGAATTGGCAAGGAAATCTTAAGAAAAAAAGAATAAAGCTGGAGGAATCATGCTTCCTGACTTCAGACTATACAACAAAGCTACACTAATCAAAACAGTGTTGTATTGGCACAAAGAGAGGTGCATAGATGAGTGGAACAGAATAGGGAGCTCTGAAACTAGCCCACACGCCTGTAGTCAATTAATCTTTGAGGAGGGAAGCAAGAATATACAATAGAGAAAAGACAGTCTCTTCAGCAAGTGGTGTTAGGAAAGCTGAACAGCCACCTGCAATCAGTAAAGTTAGAGCACACCCTCACACCATACCCAAAAACAAACTCAGAATGGTTTCTAAAGACCTAATTGTAAGAACCGAAACCATAAAACTCCTAGAAGAGAACCTAGGTGGAACCCTCTTTGACAAAGATCATAGCAGTATTGTCTTGGGTCAGTCTCTGAAGAGGAAAGAAATAAAAGCAAAATTAAACAAATGGGACCTAATTAAACTTAAAAGCTTTTGCATAGCAAAGGAAACCATCAATAAGATGAAAAGACAACCTACCAACTGGGAGAAAATATTTGCTAATGATACAACTGATCAGAGGTTAATATCCATTGTGTACAAAAAGTGCATACATCTCAGTACTAAAAAAAAAAATACGGGCTGAAATCCTGAATAGACACTTTTCTAAAGAAGACATGGATAGTCAACAGGAAGAGATGCCCAGAATCACTAGATATTATTGCTGCTGTTCAGTCGCTCAGTCGTATCTGACTCTGTGTAAGCCCATGAACTGTAGCGCGCCAGGCTTCCCTGTCCTTCACCACTTCCCAGAGTTTGCTCAAACTCATGTCCATTGAGTTGGTGATGCCATCCGACCTTCTTGTCCTCTGTCTCCTCTTTCTCCTAGTGCCCTCGATCTTTCCCAGCATCAAAGTCTTCTCTATTGAGTCAGCTCGTCGCATCTAGTGGCCAGAGTACTGGAGCTTCAGCAACAGTCCTTCCAATGAATATTCAGGGTTGATTTCCTTTAGGATTAACTGGTTTGATCTCCTTGTTGTCCAAGGGACTCAAGAGTCTTCTTCATCACCACAATTTGAAAGCATCAGTTCTTTGGCGTTTAGCCTTCTTTATGATCCAACTCTTACATCCATACAAGATTACTGGAAAAACCATAGCTTTGACTTAGTTGGCAAAGAGATGTCTCTGCTTTTTAATACACTGTCTAGATTTGTCATAACTTTCCTTCCAAGGAGCAAGCATCTTTTAATTTCATGGCTGCAGTCACCGTCCACAGTGATTTTGGAGCCCAAGAAAATAAAGTCTGTCACTGTTTCCATTGTTTCCGCATCTATTTGCCATAAAGTGATGGGACCAGATGCCATGATCTTAGTTTTTTGAATGTTGAGTTTTAAGCCAACTTTTTCACTCTCCTCTTCGCCTTCTACCATTAGGTTATATCATCTGCATATCTGAGGTTGTTGATATTTCTCTCAAAAGTCTTGATTCCAACTTGTGATTCATCCAGCCTGGCATTTCACATGATGTACTCTGTATATAAGTTAAATAAGGAGGGTGACAATATACAGCCTTGACATACTCCTTTCCCAATTTGGAACCAGTCTGTTGTTCCATGTCTAGTTCTAACTGTTGATTCTTGACCTGCATGCAGATTTCTCAAGAGACAGGTAAGGTGATCTGCTATTCCCATCTCTTTAAGAATTTTCCACAGTTTCTTGTGATCCACACAGTCAAAGCTTTAGCATAGTCCGTGAAGCAAAAGTAGATATGTTGATCCACTGAGTGTTGTCTATTTAATCTCTCATTCCCTTGCCTTTCCTGAATCCAGCTTGTATATCTGGAAGTTCTCAGTTCATGTACTACTGAAGCCTAGCTTGAAGGATTTTTAGCATTACCTTGCTAGCATGTGAAATAAGTGCAACTATACAGTAGTTTGAGCATTCTTTGGCATTGCCATTTTTGCAATTGGAATGAAAACTGACCTTTTTCAGTCCTGTGGCCCCTGCTGAGTTTTCCAGATTTGCTGATATATTAAGTGTAGCACTTTGACATCATCTTTTAGGAGCTGAAATAGCTCAGCTGAAATCCCATCCCCTCAGCTAGTTTTGCAGAGAAGGCAGTGGCACCCCACTCCAATACTCTTGCCTAGAAAATCCCATGGATGGAGGAGCCTGGTGGGCTACAGTCCATGGGGTCTCTTAAGAGTCGGACACGACTGAGTGACTTCACTTTCACTTTTCACTTTCATGCATTGGGGAAGGAAATGGCAACCCACTTCAGTGTTCTTGCCTGGAGAATCCCAGGGACGGGGGAGCCTGGTGGGCTGCCATCTCTGGGCTTGCACAGAGTTGGACATGACTGAAGCGACTTAGCAGCAGCAGCAGCAACTAGCTTTGTTTGTAGTGATGCTTCCTAAGGCCCACTTGATTTCACCTTCCAGGATGTCTGGCTCTAGCTGAGTGACCATACCATCGAGGTTATCTGGGTCATTAAGACCTTTTGTGTATGGTTGTGTGTATTCTTGCCACCTCTTAATATCNAGTTGGACATGACTGAAGCGACTTAGCAGCAGCAGCAGCAACTAGCTTTGTTTGTAGTGATGCTTCCTAAGGCCCACTTGATTTCACCTTCCAGGATGTCTGGCTCTAGCTGAGTGACCATACCATCGAGGTTATCTGGGTCATTAAGACCTTTTGTGTATGGTTGTGTGTATTCTTGCCACCTCTTAATATCTTCTGTTCTGTTAGGTCCATACTGTTTCTGTCCTTTATTGTGCCCATTCTTGCGTGAAGTCTTCCCTTGGTATCTCCAGTTTTCTTGAAGAGATTTCTAGTCTTCCCCATTCTGTTGTTTTCCTCTATTTCTTTGCATTGTTAACCTAAGAAGGTGTTCTTGTCTAGCCTTGCTGTTCTCTGGAACTGTGTACTCACTTGGGTATTTTTTTCCCTTTCTCCCTTGCCTTTCTTCTCTTATTTTCTCAGCTATTTGTAAGGCCTCCTCAGACAACCACTTTGTTCTCTTGCATTTCTGTTTCTTTGGGATGATTTTGGTCCTCCTGTACAATGTTAGGAACCTCTGTTCATGGTTCTTCGGGCACTCTTATCAGATCTAATCCTTTGAGTCTATTTGTCACTTCCACTGTATAATCATAAGGGATTTGATTTAGGTCATACCTGAATGCCCTAGTAGTTTTCCCTACTTTCTTCAATTTAAGCCTGAATTTTGCAATAAGGAGCTCATTATCTGAACCATAGTCAGCTCTTGGTCTTGTTTTTGCTGACTGTATAGAGCTTTTTCATCGTCTGCAGTAAAGAATATACTCAGTCTGATTTCGGTATTGACCATCTGGCGATATCCGTGTATAGACTCATCTCTTGTGTTCTTAGAAAAGGATGTTTGCTAATGACCAGTGTGTTCTCTTGGCAAAACTGTTAGCCTTTGTCCTGCTTCATTTTGTACTCCCAAGTCCAAACTTGCCTGTTATTCCAAGTATCTTTTGACTTCCTGCTTTACATTCCTGTCCCCTCGTATGAAAAGTGAAAGTGAAAGTGAAGTTGCTCAGTCATGTCCAACTCTTTGTGACCCCATGGACTGTAGACTCTCAGGTTCCTTCATCCATGGGATTTTCCAAGTAAGAGTTCTGGAGTGGATTGCCATTTCCTTCTCAAGGGGATCTTCCCAATCCAGGAGTCAAACCTGGGTCTCCCGCATTGCAGGCAGACACTTTACCATCTGAGCCACCAGGGAAGCCAAGAACATCTTTTTTTTTGGTGTTAGTTCTAGAAGGTCTTGTAGGTCTTCACAGAACTGTTCAGCTTCTTCAGTGTTAGTGGTTGGGGCATAGACTTGGATTACTTGTGATGTTGAATGATTTGCCTTGGAAATGAACTGAGTTCATTCTGTCATTTTTGAGATTGTACCCAAGTACTGCATTTAGGACTCTTGTTCACTTTGAGGGGTCCTCCGTTTCTTCTAAGGGATTCCTGCCCACACCGGTAGATATAATGGCACATGGAGGACTTGAACCCTGTCTGAGGTGCCTCCCGTGGAGCCGCATGTTCTGTGTCTGTCCTGGGGTCTGCTGCCCTGCCCTGCCCAGATGTCCTCTTTCCCCGGCAGCAGAGTTGGAGCTCCCCTCTCGTCCACAGGGCGTGTTGCTTGGGGTGGGGGCACTTTCCTTTCCACCCACCAGCCCTGTTGTCCCGGGAATGAGGCTGGCTTGGTCCCCTGTCCTCTGGGCCAGGTTGCCAGCAGTGTGCATATCACCTTGTGGGCCACAGCACCCAGTATTTCGCCTAAGTTGGTGTTTTAAACACCCACCACCC
>SJYA01008397.1:0-10976 GCA_006410615.1 Neotragus moschatus
GAAGCTCCAATACTTTGGCCACTTGATATGAAGAACTGACTCATTGGAAAAGACCCTGATGCTGGGAAAAATGGAAGGCAGGAGGAGAAAGGGATGACAGAGGATGAGATGGTTGGATGGCATTGCCGATAAATGAGTGTGAGCTTGAGCAAGCTCCAGGAGTTGGTGATGGACAGGGAGGCCTGGCGTGCTACAGTTCGTGGGGTCACAACTGAGCGACTGAACTGGACTGAGCTGAACCGCCACAACTAAAGATCCCACAAGTCACAGCTCAAGACCCAAGGCAGCCAAACTAATTTGTTAAAATAGACTTTCTAAAACTCCTGTCCTGTGTGTGAATGGAAAAAGCCTCTTGGAAGCTGGCAGTGCAGCGTGGAGGGAAGAGCAAGGCTTTGAGTCAGAGCCGTGTGATGCCCAGTGTCACCACTTCCGCCGAGACGGGCATCTCTTCCCCCGCCGGAACAGCTGAGGAGACCGTGGCTCAAGGAGGTGGCAGAGCTGGCACCACTGTGGCCCGGATGTTGCCCTCTGCCCCCCGCTGGGGGCAGCCCGGGGCTGCCATCCAGCCGCCTCCGCCTCAGAGCCCACCCACTGCCCCCTCTGGTCCCTTCTCTGCGGCACTAGTGTCTTTCCTCAGGAGGAAGGTCATGGTGGCAGTCGTGTGACGAGGGTGACAAATGAGAAAAGAATTCCATCCCTTCAGCTCAGATTGAGAACCCCCACATTCCACCATGCACTCAAGCTTGGAGAAGCCCTGGGCTCTCGGCCCGCTCCCAGATGTCTGACTTTTCGCTTCTTCACCCCTGAACCTGTGCCCCACACACAGCGTGGCAGCCCCCACCGTCAGGGCTGGTGGCGACCGGGGCGTGACTGGAAGCCCCTGCCGGGGCCAGTCCCATTGGTCCACTTCCCCACTGGGCTAAGGATGCTGTTTGCACCTGTCCTGTATCTTTGCACACCTCTGGCTTTGAGCCCATTTCACTTTGCGTGTGTGCGTGCTCAGAAGCTGTCATGTCTGATTCTTTGCGACCCCATGGACTGTAGCCCACCAGGCTTCTCTGTCCATGGGATTCTCCAGGCAAGAATACTGGAGTGGGTTGCCGTTTCCTTCTCTAGGGGATCTTCCCAGCCCAGGGATCTAACCTGGTCTTCTGCATTGCAGGCAGATTCTTTACCATCTGAGCTAGCTAACCACTGTGGCTCTGGAAAAACTGTCTCCTGGAGCCATGGAGACCCGGAAGCCTCAAGAATTTGCGGATTTGGTCGTTTCAGGGCAGATTTTCATTTCTTTGACTGTGGGCTGTAGACAAAAGAATGGCGATCTTTAAATTTCCTACTAGCCTACAAAAGTGAACAGGATTATAGTGGGCATCTATCTGTTTTCACCTTCGTTTGGGAAATTGCCCTCTGAAGAACCTCAGAAGGAGGCACAACTTTCTCCTCGCTACAGAAACTGCCCCCAGCCCTGCCTCCCTCAAAGGTCAGATGCTGGCCTGTGACCCAGGCGAGCCAGTTTCACAGAACTGCCCCAGATTTTGTAGAGGGAGCTAGCTGGCGATGGAAAGAAATGGTTGGTGGTGAGCTCCTTTTGTTAGCAGTCGGAAGCAGCAGCAGGAACGTGGGGTTTCCAGTGTGAGTCTTAGAAGCAGAGCAAGCAGGGGCGCCCTGTGCTGAGTGGCAGTGGCGTCCCGACTGGTTTTGTGGCCAAATTTGGTTGGAGTCAAAGAAAGCTGAGCACCGGAGAATGGATGCTTCTGAACTGTGGGGCTGGAGAAGACTCTTGAGAGTCCCTTGGACTGCAAGGAGATCCAACCAGTCCATCCTAAAGGAAATCAGTCCCGGGTGTTCTTTGGAAGGGCTGATGCTGAAGCTGAAACTCCAATACTTTGGCCACCTGACACGAAGAACTGACTCATTGGAAAAGACCCTGATACTGGCAAAGATTGAGGGTAGGAGGAGAAGGGGACGACAGAGGATGGTTGGATGGCATCACCGACTCAATGGACATGAGTTTGAGTAAACTCTGGAAGTTGGTGATGGATAGGGAGAGCTGGCGTGCTGTGGTCCATGGGGTCACTAAGAGTCGGACATGACTGAGTAACTGAATTGAACTGGGTTTATTCCAAATATCCTTAGTCTAGCCCAGCTTTCCAGCTTGGTCTGCAGGAGTCCTGATATTTCTATGAGCTTTTGTCCAATACCATTTCAATAAATTTCTTTCTACAACCAGCACTGGTTCCCGCAGCTTGCAACTAAGAGTCCTGATTGATACTGGGGTGGTTGCAGAATGAGTGGAGGACAGTCTTCTAAGGATGGTAGACTGAACAGGGGCCTTAACTTGATTGCCTGTGGGTGTATCATCTGAATATGACTTTGGTTGCCTCTGGCGGGGGGAAAGTTAATAACTGCAGTTGTGTGTGACATAGTTGAGTTGAGTTAAGCAAAAACAAGTTTGTAGGTAGAGAGCAAGGGGGTATGGGTGTATTGAGCAGCCAAGTGGTGGGATGTCGTAGGCACCTCTGGAAATGAAACCCAGCCCATGACTCCTGGTTTTCTGAGTGCCACAATTTTTTTTTCATATAAATTTTTACTATTTTAACTTTTTTTTTTTTTTTTTTTTTTTTTTTTTTTTTTTTACACTGTTCATTTTTTAGTTTTTTTCAGCAGCCATANAGTGGTGGGATGTCGTAGGCACCTCTGGAAATGAAACCCAGCCCATGACTCCTGGTTTTCTGAGTGCCACAATTTTTTTTTCATATAAATTTTTACTATTTTAACTTTTTTTTTTTTTTTTTTTTTTTTTACTTTTTTGGCACACTGCGCATCTTGCAGGATCTCCGAGCAGCCAGATATTGAACCCAGGACACAGCAGTGAAAGCATGCAACCCTAACCACTAGGCCACCAGGGAACTCCGCGAGAGCTGCAACTTTCGTTACAATTTTGCAGTTTTGTTTAAAGTACAGATCTTACATGTTACTTCTTTAGCTCTGAGCACTTTGTGTTTTTATTGTCATTCTGAACGGAATATTTTTCCCATCACATTTTCCGATTTGTTACTGCTGATAGAAAGGAACACTGTAAGATTTTACATATTTATTAAGGACGACTGTGTGGGCATTATGTATTAATACAATTATATTTATTGCCATGAGGTTTATAATAGAAATATAAACAGAAATGGAAACATCATGATTAGTGTATAACACAGAGGACTAGTTAGGTAAACATGTGACAGATCCCCACTATGGAATATTGTGTAATTCTTTCTTTTTCTTCAATTTTAATTGAAATATAGCTGATTTATCATGTGACTTTTTTAAAAGATTTTTTAAAAATGCGGACCACTTTTTAAAAGTCTTTATTGAATGTGTTATAACACTGCTCCTGTTTTTGTTTTTTGGCCCCAAGGCATGTGGGATTTTAGCTCCCCAATCAGGGATCAAACCAGCACCACCTGCACTGGAAGGTGACGTCCTGAGCACTGGACCACCAGGGAAGCCCCTCATATAACTCTTTAAATTCAGAAGACTGTTAGGAAGACTGTCGTAATAGAGGTGCTTGTTTTTTAAAGAAAATAAGAAAGCAAGACTTAAAAATGCATATATGCTAGGCTTTGTTGAACTATATACATATGGAGAACAGCGGAAGAAACACACAGTGTCGCTAGGTTAGCGGCTTTTGTGGGCCTTGTTGCACTAATCACTTTTCACTCCGTACACGTATTATTTCTGGGCTTCCCAGGTGGCTCAGTGAGGAAGGATTCGTCTGCCATTGTAGGAGATGTGCGTTCAGCCCCTGGGTTGGGAAGGTCCCCTGGAGGAGGAAAGGGCAACCCACTCCGGTATGGCTTGAGAAATCCCTTGGACAGAGGAGCCTGCGGGGCTACAGTCCTTGGGGTCGCAAAGGGTTGGGTGTGACTTAGCGACTGAGGGGCACACATGTGTTACTTCTACATTAAAGAGAAAAATATCTAAAACAGGCCACACGGTGCGGTTCTTTCCAACTTGTTTTTACAAAGTCGAAAGTTCTGTCTCCACCCTAGGAAAACCAGCCGTTGTTTGTTTTGATTTTTTTAGGATTAGAAGATACTTTTCACTGTAACCACATTCCAGAAGATGGGGAGACAGAGGGGAAAGACGACCTATTATCTCGTCTTCTTGACAGAAGCAGAACGGTGGTGTATTCTGTGCCAGTATCGGATATGCATAGTTCACATAGCTCAGCTCAGAGTACACAGTTTGTAACCTGATTTCCTTAATTAACCTTCTTCATAACCACCATCCGAGTTGCTACAAAGCCCCTGCAGCTGACCCTCCCAGTGGGCAGTAAGATGCCGTCAGCTCACCCCATGTTGTGTGTTCAGGCTGACTCCAGTTTCTTTGATGTTAAAAGAAACACCGCAAGGACCGTGTACTTGTCCGTGAGCCTTTCCCACATTTGGGATTATTTCTTTAGGACAGATTCCCAGAAGTCAGATGAGCGGGTCAAAGGGCACATGCCCCTCTAATGAGCATCTCTTTCTAAGCCACCTGCCGTTTGCTGGAAGGACAAATGGTTCTAATTAAAGGCCTGAACTTTGCTCACAGGTCCCAGCTGGGTGTATGGGGGAGCTGCTGGGGTCTTTGCAACCAGAGCAAACTTGTTTAACTAAAGGAGGAGGGGGGAAGGGGAGGGAGTCTGTAGGTAGTGTTTTTCTAAAGGAATGCAACAATCTTTTCATTGTAAGGATTCATATTTTAGGAAAATCTGCATAGCTGTGAGCCTTACCAAGCGTCTGCTTCGCTTAGCAAGGCCTTCCCTGGAGCCACCGTCATCCCTGTTTACAACTCAGTTTATAAAGGGCTTTCTTTCATCTCTGTTTGCCACAAACTGCTCCCTGTTTTATAAAGATGAGGAAACCCAGGCTTGAACAGGTGAAGGAACTTGCCTGAGATCAAGAGTGATTAAGCAGCAAAGCCAGTGCTCCATCTCCTCCCTCCAACTCCAGGGCCTCTTGAGAGTCAGTCATGTTGGACTGGATTTGTTCATTCACAAACACTGCGCACAGATCTGTGCCAGGCCTGGAGGTGTCAGGACTGGCTCCCAGAAGCTCATGGTCACAGGTGCCCTGAGACGATGCAGGCTGCAGGGGCGGGGGCGGCGGGGTGCTCTCAGGGATGCTCAGCAGTTTGCCAGGTGGACGAGGAAAGAAGGAGACGTGGAGGAGAGGCGGTGTTGTTCAGTCGCTCAGTCGTGTCTGACTCTCTGCGACCACATGAACGGCCTCACACCAGGCTTCCCTGGCCTTCACCATCTCCTGGAGTTTGCACAGGCTCATGTCCATTGAGTCAGTGACGCCATCCACCCAGCTCAGCTTCTGCCACCCTCTTCTCCTTTTGTCTTCAAAATTTCGCAGAAGCAGGGTCTTTGCCCTGCAGGCGAGAGATGGTGCATTTGGGCAAGTGGGGCCTGGCCTGGCTCTCAAGAAACTCAGCTCCAGGTCTCCTAGATGGAGACCATGTGTGTGAAACACACTCGTGAGGAAGATGGTCACAACCCCCCCCACACCCCCATACATGTAGCATGCCAAGGACAAGGTTAGAGACCACAGCCTCCTGTCTTACACCTGGCAGTGACTCCTGATGACCAAGAGCAAGCTCTGACCCCACAGGCCTCTGTTAAAACACCGTCTCCACCCCTCACAGGCTGGAGGACCTCGGTGAGGCAAGACACTTACCTGCTCTGAGCTGCAGTGGCTTCTTTATTAAAAACAAAACCAAAATGATGCTGACATCAGCCTCTTACGGGGCTGGGAGGGTTAACTGGAACATCATATGTGAAGCGTCTAGACCTGTGCTCCACACGTGGAACCGGTCTGATAAGTGTCAGCTCTGATGGAGGAGGAGAAGAAAGCGGTGGGAGAGGGGGTGTAGGGGGAGAGCTGGTCTTGGAAACCTCATGGAAACTTGAGCTGGGGGGAGGACGGGGGGTTCTGTGGGGAGACATGGGAGGGGAGCAGTGCCCAAGGCAGAAAGAACAGCAGAGGTTTGATGAGAGGCCTCTGCAAGTGCGCATGGCATTTCCAAATGTCAAAGGGCCGGGCCCCACACCACGTGCTGGCCCACCCTCAGCTCAGGTCCTCCTAGGAGCTGGTGAGCTGTGGAGCTGCCATCTTCCGGGGAGGCCCTGGGGGTTGGATGACCCCGGTACCCAGGTGCCCACTGTGCTCGGGGCACAAGGTGGCCTCCTCCTCCTTGCAGTCTCTAACCTCCTCTCGCCCTGGGCTGCGGGACCTGGCTTCCTGGCTTGGGCTGGCTGCCTGTCTTCCTTCGGGCCGCCTGGTTCTCAGGATGGCCCCCCACCTTGTCTCACCCTGTGCCCGTGTGGAAGTCAGGGCCAGGAGAAGCTTGTGGGCACCACCAGCTTTACTGCCCGGTGCTGGGCCAGGCCCTGGGGCTGTGCTGGAGGGCTGCCATGCTTGTGGCTGTGGCCACAGCCCTGACCTGGGGCCAGCGGCCCCACTGCTCCCCCACCCCCACCCCTGCCCGGGGCCGCACAGCTGGGCAACAGCAGAGGGATCTTTCTGCATCTCAGCTGGCTCCTCGCTGTCTGCAGGACGGTGTCCAGGCCCTCAGACGGTCCCAAGAGGCCCGGGACGCCCTGCTCTGGTTCTCTCCATCTCCTCTCCAGCCTCTTCCCTCTGCATACCCAGCCAACGGCTCGTTTAACAGCTCCCTCGGCAAGTATTTTCTCGAGCACATACTTCGTGCCAGGCACTGCCCTGGGCACAGCCATGGACCAAACAGACAGACCCTTGTCTTCATGGAGCGCACACTCGGGGTTCAGCGCTCCCTTCAGGCCTGGAATACCCCTCCTTTGTCTGCAGCTGCCGCTGCCTCCCTTGCAGGCCCTGCTCCTCCTGGCAAACTGTTCTCATGCTTCAGAAGCTGGCCCCAAGTGTCCCGGTGGTCTCAGGAACAGTGTAAGGAGGGCCTGGGACACCTCAACATCGCGCCCCCCGAACCCCCCAGCCCCAACCACAGACAGAAACTTCAGGATCTGAGAGGCACAGTGGACAGGATGCTGAGTCACACCACAGAGGGGGGGTTTCCCACTTTATCTCCGGCTTTAGGTTTTAGTCTCGGTCTTAACATGAAAAATGCAGTGTTTACCCTGACACGGGAAAAAGTCAGCCTGTGTCTTAGATTTCACATTCTATGAGGCTGACTTCACTTACGAACATACTTTACATGCTCTCGTGTTTCAGACGCCAACGCCTCTCACTCCATCTGGGATTTGGGGGTTTGAGGTTGGCTGAGGCTGGGTGGTCTGTGGGCATGTGGATGTGCAGGCCTCCTCTCCCCCAGCCCCTCTTGGGGTGTCCCCTGGTCCTCCAACCTCATTCCCGCAATGGCGAGCTTGTCCTGGCACTGACGCTTTGTCCCTTTCTCCCATCGCTGGGTGGAGTCACCCTCTGCTTATCCCAGGGACCCCCCATTCAGGAGAAAGTGCACCCTGGTCCTGCCATGGCCCAGCAGTGCCCATTTAAGCATAGAGCGTGAACGGCAGGCCTGACTCATGAAGGTGTCTGATCGGGTCAGCCCGCACGCCCTGGACCTTACACACGTCCCTCCACTGGCGGCCTGAGCCTTGCAGCGTCATCTGCTCACGTCCCCGGTTGCTGAGTCCTCAGCAACCCCGTGAGATAGTGGTACCGTGCCCACTTTACAGTTGGAGAAACTGGGGCTCAGGAAGGCCAGGGGCTCAGAAGGTGTCCTGCAGCCCCTGAGAGCCCAGCCTGGTGCTCCCCTCTCCCCAGCTCTCCTGACTCTAAGTCTCAATAGAACTCGGTCCACTAAAGCACCAGGGAAGGGACCAAGATCCTGGGACCCCTTCGTGCAGCAGACCTCAGGCGGGGCCACACGGTCCAGCCTGGATTTCTAAAATAATAGTTTTGAAAATTCTATAAACCACGTTTTAATCATATTAAAAAAAATCAGAAGTCCAAGGAAAACAGACAGCCTCACTGCCCCAACCCGTTAGGCCCATTTTCCATGCTCCTCTCTAGCTCTTGTTCACTTGCACAAAAGATGTTCACAGCTATAATCGTGGTGTCGATACAATTGTGTATTTATCATGTACTTAAGCATGACTTCTTTTTACAAAAGCAAGTATGTGGATAAAATGTGTAGGAAGCATTCCTTTTCTTCTTTTCTTAAACTGGAATAATGTGCTTCCCTTGTGGCTCATTGGTAGAGAATCCGCCTACAATGTGGGAGACTTGGGTTTGATCCCTGGGCTAGGAAGATCCCCTGGAGAAGGAAAGGCTACCCACTCCAGTATTCTGGCCTGGAGAATTCCATGGATTGTGTAATCCATGGGATCACAAAGAGTCGGACATGACTGAGCAACTTTCACTTCACTTCAACAGGCTGGTATTCCCATCACCTCAATTTGAAAAGCTGGGTAAATGGCAAAAAATCATATTTTTAAAGACGCCAAAGAGCTGTGGAAGCAATGCTGCTGCTGCTGCTAAGTCGCTTCAGTCGTGTCCAACTCTATGCGACCCCATAGACGGCAGCCTACCGGGCTCCCCCATCCCTGGAGCAATGAGGCTTAGATTAAATGCTAGCATCGGAGACCCCAGGAGGAGCTGAGAGTCTCTAGCCATTGTTCTCTCTGAGGATGGAAGATGGAGCTGCTTTTGGCTGGGAGGCTCAGCCAGAGGAAGGAGAAGCCAGCTAGTACCCAGCGGTCACACTGGACAGTGGGGTAAGGAATACTGAAGGGCTTGGGATGCACAGGCCGGTGTTCCTGGGAGCACCTTTGCTGAGTTCCAGGGCTGTGCAGGGATCTGGGGAACTAGGAGGAAAGCAGAAAGGCAGAGTAGAGCTGAAGACACAGAGCCCAGGCTGAAAGGAGACCTCCCTCCAACATGCAGCCGCCGTCCTGTGCCACGTAGTTGCCAGGTGTTGAAGCTACTTGGGCAGGACGTAGGAGGGCTGACTGTCCTAGTCTCTCAGGGCTGGGGGCACAAAGCCCACCAGGTCCCCAGTCAAAAGCTCAGGAGTGTGAGAAATGGAATATTTCCTGCCACAGCAGTAAACAAGGATGTCTCAGTCATCAGCGATTGCAGCCCTCTGGTGTGAGCTGGTGAGCCGTAAGGACAATCGGGAAGAAGATTGCGTGCCACCTAGCAGCCATCAGCCTGTAGCCACTCCCGACTGTGAGGTTCCTCCAAGCGATACTGGCCCCGGATAGCTGAGACCCACGTGAAGGAGTGACTTCAGACAGCTCAGATGCTTGCATCCTCCCATAGAAAAGTGCAAAATTTCCTAACTTGAGATATCTGGTTTTCTTTCCATTAACAGTCATCCTTGGATGTTCAGACTACCTTCTCTCTGTTGTAAAACTTCTGTGCAACCTGGCTCTTCCCCTCGTCTCCTCAGAGCAGTTCTCTCAAGGTCACTTGAGATGTGTCTCAGGGGCTCGAAGTCCTGAACATTCCCACCGAATAAACGCAACTCTCAGTGTTTAGGTTGCGAATAGTTTTTAAGTCGACAAGGGCATGATCTGAGAACTGGGATACCCCAGAGACAACCTTGAATACGCTCAAACCACAGGCCAGCCCCTTCTCTACTCAGTTCCTGGTTGGATGAGGTGAGAAGGCTCTTGTACCGCTTATCCAATAGGGACAGTTTGGGCTTTACCTTTTTTTCATGTAACCAGAGGTATTTTTAGGAGGTGAGGAGAAACCCTCCCCAGAGGAGACTAAAGTCACCTGGATCCTCCTTGCTTTCCATGCAGAATGTCCAGCATTCAATTAAAGTTTCTATGCATGAAAAGAGTGAAGAAAGTGTGACAGGTGACGCGCGGAGAAGACAGGCAAGGGATTCGCAGCCTCAGCTAATCCACATGTTGAAGTCAGCTGACAAGAGTTCTATAGTAATAATGAGTCGTATGCCACAGGGACAGGAACATAGGCAAAAGAGTGAGAGAGAGATTTTCAAATAGGAAATTGGACTTTTTAGAGAAAAAAGAACCAAATAACCAAGCGGACATTCTAGAACTGGAAAATTAAGAACTCGAGAGAAAGGCTCAACAACACATTAGATACAGTAGAACACAAGAAAAATGAGATCAAAGACAAGTCATTAAAAATAAGTAAATTGAAACATAGGGAAAAAGAAGAATGGGGGCTTTCCTGGTGGTCTAGTGGTTAAGAATCTGCCTGCCAGTGCAGGGGACACGGGTTTGATCCCTGGTTCAGGAACCCGCCTGCCAGTGCAGGAAACATCAGAGACTCGGGTTCGATCCCTGGGTCGAGAAGATCCCTTGGAGGAGGGCGTGGCAATCCACTCCAGTATTCTTGCTTGGAGAATCCCATGGACAGAGGAGCCTGGTGGGCTACAGCGCGTAGGGTTGCAGGGTCAGACACGACTGATGCGACTTAGCGTGTAGCACCCCAGGAAGATCCCACAGACTGCAGAGCAACTGAGCCCGTGTGCCCCAACCCCTGAGCCTGCACTCAAGAGCCCACGAGCTGCAGCTCCTGAGCTCACGTGCCTCGAGCCCGTGCTCTGCAACAAGAGAAGCCCCCACAATGAGAAGCCCACACCCCACAACGCAGAGTAGCCCCCAGTCTCTGCGACTAGAGAAAGCCTGTGCACAGCCACGAAGATCCAGAGCAACCAAAGAAATAGATCTTTAAAAAATAAGAAGGATTTTAAAAGAGGATAAAAGACCTATGGGACTCAGTTCAGAGGCCCAACAGGCATGTAACTGTAGCCCCAGAAAAACAGAGGTGAGGCGGGGAGCAAAAGCAATACTCAGATCTTGGTCAAGAATTTTCCTAAAGCCATGAAAGAGGCCAGCCCATGGATTCAGGAAGTTCAGTTTATCCAAAATAGTGTAAACACAAAGAAAACCACATTCTAAATACCAAATAGTCAAACTGTTGAGAAACAAACACAAGGAAAAATATTCGAAGCTGCTA